>JAJOOS010004757.1:0-57745 GCA_029582725.1 Solanum chiquidenum
TTGATACGGTTGCTCTAAAATTTGGGTTAGACCCATTTCCCACTCAATTTGACCCCCTGAATAAGAATATGAAGTCGAATTTCCAAAATCATGCACGGGTTTTGAGATATATGGAAATTACCATTATAGGTGTTTCCGAAGCACATTTTCGGGCAATTTTGGGGTCGTTTCATCTCCAAAATTGCACACCCGGTGTGCAAATTGCTTGAAAAGGAGTATAAATTTGATTTTAATGATGCTTTCTAGAGAGCATTTGGAGAGTAGAAGGAAAAGCTAGTGTCCGCATATATCATTCACCGGATTGGGGGTAACCGTTTTAGGTAATGTTTGATGCGAGTGGAGTGGCGTTTGGTGTGGTATTAGGACAGAGGTGAGAGAAGATTCTTCATCCTATATACTATGCCAGCAAAGCTCTAAATGTGGTTCAAAAGAACTATACAGTGACTAAATAGGAACTCTTTTTTGTGGTTTTTGCATTCGAGAAATTTTGATCCTACTTGCTTGGTACTAAGGTCATAGAATATACTAACCATTCTGGATTGAGGTATCTGATGGCTAAGAAGGATGCAGAATGAGGTTTATTAGATGGGTATTATTGCTGCAAGAGTTCAATTTTGAGGTGAAAGACAAAAAGGTGACAGAAAATCAAGTTGCTGAACATTTGTCCATATTATAGGAGGAAGCCACGCTCTAGCTAGGAGATGGGGATGAAATTAATGATGCATTGCCAGACAAACAAGCATTGTCTGCCTCTCATGATCTTATTCCTTGGTAAGCAGACTTTGCTAACTACTTGGCAAGTGATCTGGTGCCATCAGATTTGTCTTTTCACCAAAGGAAAAAGTTTATGCATGATGTGAAGAAGTTCTTTTGGGATGATCCTTATTTTTTCCATATTTGTGCTAATGGGATTATTCGTCGTTGTGTGCCCGAGGTTGAGATGTTGAGTATACTAGAAGTGTGTTATTCATTGCATGTTGATGGGAATCATAGTGGTATTCAGACTGCACATAAAATCTTGTAGTCTGGGTATTATTGGCCCACCATCCACTATGATGCTCGTGATTTCGCCAAGTCTTGTGATCGTTGCCAAATAGAAGAAGGTATTTCAAAGAGGCAAGAACTACCTATGAATCTGATCTTGGTGATTGGGTTGTTTGATGTTTGGGGCATTGATTTTATGGGTCCATTTGTAAGTTCACATGGGATGAAGTATATTCTTGTTGCGGTTGATTATGTGTCGAAATAGGTAGAAGCAATTGCACTTTCAAATAATGAAGGTAAAAGTGTCACTGCATTACTGAAAAAGAATATCTTCTCCCGATTTGGTACATCTAGGGTGATTATCAGTGATGGAGGTTCCCACTTTTGCAATAAGTTGTTCAAGGCCTTGTTAGGAAAATATGGAGTCTATCACAATGTAGCCACTCCTTACCATCCACAGTCTAGTGGGCAAGTTGAAGTGTCCAATAGAGAAATCAAGCAAATCCTTGGTAAGACTGTAAATGCGAATATAACCGATTTGTCTAGGAGGCTAGATGATGCTCTATGGGCCTATCACACCACATTCAAGACTCCCATAGGTATGTCCCCCTACCAACTTGTTTATGGGAAGTCTTGCCATTTGCCTGTAGAGCCAAAGCATAAGGCTATGTGGACACTAAAAAAGTTGAATTTGGATTGGGGCGTCGCATCGAGTCAGAGAGTAAGTGACATGAATAAACTTGATGAGTTTCGCCTAAGAGCTTATGAAAGTCCAGCCTTGCACAAGGACAAGATGAAGAAGTATCATGATCAAAAGATCAAAAAACGTGAATTTATTGTGGGTGATCTGGTGCTTCTATTCAACTATAGGTTGCACTTATTTCCTGGCAAGCTCAAGTCCAAGTGGACCGGGCCATTCATAGTCACTCAAGTGTTCCCACATAGAGCGGTCGAGCTCGAGAACAATGAGGGAGCAAGGTTTAAGGTAAACGGGCCAAGGATCAAGGTCTACATGGGCAAAGAGGAGAATGATCAAGAGGTGGTTGAGGCCTACTATGTTGATAAAGTTTGAGTAGTTAAAAGGCATGCATCGTGCCGCGACATTAAATCAAGCGCTGCTTGGGAGGCAACCCAAGAAGTACAATCTAGCCAACTATAGGTTTTTCTTTTCGATTTAGGAGTTTTCTTTGTTTAGTTGATTTTTTGTAATTTTTATATTGGTATTTTATTTTTGTTTAGTGTTGTCTAGATATAGAATAGGGTCCATGTCAAAATAGTGTCCAAAAAATGTAAAAACAAAGTCCTAACGGTTGCTACATGTGCAGGGATGAAAAGGCAAATCTGCAAAAAAAGGTTTGTTAAGGTCTACGGACCCCATCGACGGTCCGTGGTTCAATCCACGGACCATGAATGGTGTCCGTAGATCCCCAGGTAAGTCCTCATAATTTTCTAATTGGTGCGTGACTTACAGATCCCATCTACGGTCCGTAGGTCGACCCAAGGCACGTAGACGGGGTTCCGCGGGTCCAAACCTAAGGTTTAGTCGACCCAACTCGACCCAGACCCCTTTATAATAAAACTTTTCATATTTTAAACTCATTCCCCACTTCCCATACTCCCTCCTAACCATTTCTAACCCCTTCAAATCCCAAAACTCCCTCATCAATCCCCCTTATCACTCCCATTTTCCATAATCATTTTCCCCCTCTACCAATTTTCCATTCTTCATTCTCCCAAATTTGATCACTCCCATTCTCCCATTCCAAGAAGAGTTCAAGTTCCGAGTTCTATGTCACAAAGGTCTAAGGAGTTTTCGCATGACACACAATCACCCACTTCCATTACTTGTAAGGTAAATGATTTCAACTTAACTCTGAATTTTGGTATTCATTGTTCAATATATGAAGTCATGAAGTGGATCTTGACCTTGGGTTGTTATTTTTGTATGAAAATTCATGATAAACTATAGTTAGAAACACCCTTGGGACGATAGAATGTGATTGTGTTGTCTTTGGAATCAAATAACTTTGGGTAAATAGTCAAAATGAAAGTTTCGACTTAGGGTTCCTAGTTTTTTATGCAATAAATACTAAAGAATGAGTAATTGGAACCTTAGGGATGACAAACTACCATAAATTGTGTTGAAATGCATCATTAGACTTAGATTGATTGTTTGAATGGTTGAAATATGGTTTACATATGAAGCATTTATGATACCTGGCACAGATCTGACCGTAGATCAGGTCCGTGCGTCTGGTGCACATGAAGAATCCACTAAGTGTGGAACCACAGAGGTGGACTACAGTCCGTAGGTCATTCCACGGACCGTTCTGCATATCCATGGTTCCTATCAGATCCCAACTTTTTGGTACCTCTGACCTACGGACGGTACCCACGGGTCGTAGGTCAACCTACGAACAGTAGGTGGCCACTGAAGCTACTATCTGAATTTTGTTTAATTTTTTGATTTGGTTAGTTCTTTGTTCAAAAAAAAATTTGAGTGTGTTATTGGTTTGTTTTGGTACTAACTAAGCCTCCACAGGTACCATGGCTCCCAAGAGAACTCCAACTCATATACCAAGGGGCATGTCAAGTCGGTGCACCCACATTGCGGCTGATTGATGAAGATACTAATGGAGAGAAAGATACCGCCTATGTCCCACCTACCACGAGGACATCCCCAACTGCATCTCGTACTACCCGGAATCAATCCCGGCAGGTGATTCCCAACATGGTCACTTCATCCTAGTCTGATGAGGAGGATACATTGATCGGTTCATCGACTTGTTCTACTTCTAGCTCTGAGTCTGCCTCTGCTTCTGGTTCTTCTTCCGTCTCTGCATTCGACTCTAGTTCACCTCAGAGGGCCGCCTTGTTTGATAAGGCTACTAATGTACAGTACATTCCACTGCCACTGAACACTGACCTTGCCCAGTCGCGGAGGATCCAAACCGATGGTGTGTAGATGGCAGTGGCATATATACCGAGACTCCTGGATGCTGAATGAGAAAGGGAGGATGGCCCGATTGATTACCGAGTAGCATCGGGCCCTCGCAGGCAGCCTTTATACTATACCTGACATCCATGCACTCTTCCAGAGACACAGGTGCGAGTGGATGGCGCGTAGGCCAGGGTCTTTTAGCGAGGAGATCGTGAGGGAGTTCTATGCTTCCTACGCAGCCACCCTCCGAGGTTCGATTGAAAATTGGGCCAAGCCTGCTACCCAGCCTCCACTCAAGGCTACACTAGTTCGTGGGTTCTCGGCTAACATATTACAGGCTACTATCCACAGATTTGTCTATGACTTGGCCCATACTCTAGCGATTAATATGACCGAGTTTGATTATCGTTGGGACAACCTGAGGAGTGGGGCATTCCAGAGGAATGCAAAGTAGAGGGAGAGTCTATTGCGTTGGTTGGCCCATCACCTTGCCAAAGACAGTGAGCGCGCCGAGTGGGTCAGCACCCCGAGTCTAAGTATCAATAAAGCCACTTTGACTTTTGTGGTGAAATTCTTCTGGCTATTGGTACACAACCGGGTGTCTCCTATGCAGGCAGACAATGTTCTTACATGGGACCACTCAGTTATGGTTGAAGCATTGGTTGCAGGGTTGGAAATGGATTTTTGCCCGCATGATTATTGCGGAGACTCACAAGAGGGACTTCAAAGCCACCACTATTTACCCCTTTCCTTGCCTCATTTTTTAGTTGTGTAGGTATACTGTATTGTCGATCTGGCCTTGTGATAAATTGATTCAGGTGAACAAGACCCTGGATATAGACCTGATTCGAGATGAGGCCAATGTGGCTGCACCGCGCAGAGAGTGGCATGTTGAGGTGCCACCACTGGGAGCAGACTTAGTTGCAGATGTGGAGCACATGCAGGGTGAGGATCCTGCCCCTCCAGCCCCTAGTGCCTCCAGAGCCACTCACTTTTCAGGGTATGCGACAGTGCCTGTAGCCCGTTTTCAGAAGATGGAGGCTCAAATGGCCACACTACTGCAGCACGTGAGGCCATGGATGCAGCGAGCGATTGAGGAGTCAGCGACTAGGGTGGAGCAGCGAACGGAGAAGATGATGGATAGTAAGGTTTAGGCAGTCCACCAGTGCCTTGATACTTTTGAGCTACGTGCCTTGGAGCATCCAACCCCCACCATCGATATTTCTGCATTCCGAAAAGAGTTAGCCAGTCTTCGGGCTGATCTTGGCATTCTCCTAGCTCCACCAGAGACTGAGCCCGAGTCTACCCCCACAACACCGGTTGATGATACGGTGTTATATTCTCTATTCGTAGATGAGATACCTCCACCTTCTTCCCATCCTGATGGGAAGTACCCCCACTCTAGTCGATCTTCTGAGGAGGTCGCAAAAGGGAGCACAAGTAATTTGAGGAGGCTCGGAGGGCGTCTATAGTTGATGAGAAGACATGCCAGCAGCGGGATACGGAGGTTGGTGTTGCTGCCTATAGCAGTGTGCGCACCACTGATGGTGCGGCGAGAGCAGATGTTAGCACTACTGAGGGTGCTAAGAAAGTTAATGCGGGTACTATTGAGGGTGACCCTATTGTTGATCCAACGGGCTCCGGGAAACCTGACCCACCCACTTGTTGATAGGTCTTCGTGCTCTATGCGCCACAGGTTTGATTAACTTGTTCCTTTATTCTTTACTCTTTGTGCATTGGGGACAATTTCACTATATTTTGTTGGGGTGGGGTAAATGGAGTGTGAGTGATAGGGTAAATTCTGGATAACCCAACTCATAATCCTCTCTGTTGGGTTTTTTTTTTCTTATGTTCTTTTCCCCCTAGAGACTGTGTTAATTTCTGTCGAACCGGCATGTGTAGAAGCATGAGAAAGAACAAAGCATGATGGAATAAGTAAGAATGAAAAATGATACCCGTCCAAAAGTTGTGATATGTTCTAAAATCTGCAGGCTAGAATGAGTTGAATGTGTTGGCTTTGAATGTGACATGATAAGAACCGATTTGACCTCATAACATAAGCTAAAAACTTGAACTGGGTAATCTAATAATGAAACAAGGTGCCAAGAGTCTGTGATGATAGTTGAATGTTCAGACAATTTTGTACCAATCTAAAACTTACAATGTTGGTCCTGCTAGGATAATCTAGGCTAGAAGTTGGGAAGTGATCATAGGCCATTGTTCAAATTAGTCCACGTAAGCCTAAAGTGATCTAACCAAATGGTAGCAATATTCCCTTTTGATCCAAATATTTGAGACTAAAATTTACCATTTCTTTTGATTCACCGAACTCACCTTCCCTTAAAATATTGTCTTGGCCCCGGTCCCTCCTTGGACATGTGCACCTTGACTTAGGCCAAATCCCTAAGTTGAGGGTGGCTAAGACAAAAGTTACCTCGATCTTGGCCCTTGTCCGACATCGTATATTGTGCACCTTAACTAATGCAAAATGCATAAGTTGAGGGTGTCTATGAAAGAGGAAACCCAATGAAAAAAGGGTATGAAAAGAGTTATGTGTTGAAAAGACAAAAAGAGAGAGGATGTGACTTTTTGCAAAAAATAGTAGCAAAAGAAAAGTGTTGAAAGAAATAAAAGAAAAATGGATTGAAAGAAAAAGAATAAAGTGAGAAATAAGAGTCATAAAGCCAAAAGTCACATCCATGTGCAAAGAGTTAAGGGAAAGAAAATGAAATGAGAAGATGCCAAAAGTGGGTCAAGGAAGAGGTAAATAGCCAATGTAAGGTCGAGGAGGGAAGAAAGTCAATAAAAAGTACCCCAATGTACCATACCTTCCCCTGAGCCTACGTTATAAGATAAGAAAGTCATATAGTAATCTTAGCAACTAGTTTGGAGAGTCTAAGCAGTGAAAATAAGGGCAAGCCTATGACATTGAGCACTAACTGTACTTGAAGTTACTTCTTAGCGTAAGTGTTCAATGAATCCTTGTACTTAAAATCATATTCATTGTGTGAAAAAGGGTTTTCGTTTGAAGTAAGGGCACTAGGTACATTGTCGGAAAGTTGGTACCTTAGTGATAGTGAAAACAAAAGTGTATCTTGTGTGTCTATTGGACAATCTTTGTCATATCTTGATCCGCATGAGTTAGCTTATTGGGTCTAAGAGAATAGATTTTTACTCGAAAAAGGAGTCGGGATAGAAAGCCATGTGATTGCTTGTATTTGAATGTCTGATTCTATACAAGTGTGTTTAGAGTCTTAATGTGTCGCTTGAGGACAAACAATGAATTTAAGTTGAGGGAGTTGATGGACCATGAGTTTATGGTATATTTAATACATTTCACTTAAGAGTTGTGTGTGTCTAGGGCCATTTCGTATTAGAATTAATGTTTTTGTGTTATATTTGCAGGAAATAGGCTTGGACGACTTGAGAGAGATAGTAGCTAAATTTCTGCAGAAGGAACCACCTACGGAGGTGACCTACGAACCATAGGTCCAGTCACGCTTCGTAGGTTGGTGGCGTAGATGAAGCATCAGGGAAGTGTTGACCAAGTGTGGATACGGAGGCTATTGACGGACCATAGGTCGAACTATGGGCCGTCTTGCACGTCAGTCATTTGTATCAAAAAGTTTGAGTTCCAGTACCTGATGAAAAAGTTCTAAGTGTAGAGTTACGAGAAGGGACCCACGGACCGTAGGTTGACCTATGGTCCATTCTGCAGGTCCGGCATTTGCATAAGAAAGTTGAAGGTTCCAACCTCTGTGGATAAGTTCTAAGTCCTGAGCTACGGAAGGGACCTACGGAGTGTAGGTCTATCCATGGTCCATACGTCAGTTTCGTCGATTGAGGCCGCGTCCAGCAATTTATTTCCTTATTTGATGTCTTTTATTTTGGGACTATGTTTTCTATAAAAAGGGTATGTAAACCTCATTTTTGGGAGTTAGCTACTATTGTTTAACTTTAGTTCTTAGCATGTTCTTAGGAATTAACTTGCAAACATTAGCAATTTGATTTCCTAATTTTGGTTTATAAAGATTCTTGCTTTAAATTTCAATTGAAGATTTCGGGTTTCTTGTACTCATTACGTAAGTTCATGAATTCTTTTTCTAAAAATATGAACTGTGTTCTTGCTAATATGGGTAACTAAATCCACAACTACGGTTGTGCGAACCATGAACAATTAACAAAGTATGAATAGTAACTAAGTAATTCTTGAATAGTGTTGTTACATGTATTGAGGCCACCATTAGAACTCGCCTTGTTGCTACTTGCCAGACCAAGGAGGTAGTTAATAAGAAAAGAATTATCAACATAGATTTAGTGTGATACTATCTAATAGTCTAATGTCAACTGGTGTGAGGGTGAAAACTAAGCCAAACACTGATGTGATGTCTAATATGAGGCAAAGGTAAGGGTTAGCAAATTATACACATGTAGTCGGACCAAGGTGCGAGGTGAAATTCTCTATTTGTCGGACCAAGGACTTAGAGATACATAAATTACCACTTTGCATGTGATACACTAGGAAAGGATTACTACTACTAGGATTACCGCGTTATGAGCTTATGGGGAACACATACACCCTAGTTACTTTTTTCATTGATAACAACTAAAGTTTGAATATTGCTCAATTGTTCTCTCAACTACAATCGGTTACTTGTTACACAACCCCCCACCCCCCCTTTTACTTATTTGTCTAGGAAATAAGTTTACTAAACGAATATAATCGTAAGTTAAGTCTAAGTCTAAACCATATTCCTCGTGGGATATATCCCAACCTCCAAGTTGGGTTGTTTACTTGATAACGATCGCTCATACTTTTTTAGGGAGGTGTAATCTGAGCGTATTAGTTTCACATGACAAGCACCATATTTCAGCTCCTACACATGAAGTTTTTATTTGTTGGGCTGGCTCATGAGGATCCCCATGAGCATATAAGGAATTTTGTTGATGTTTGTGGACCGTTCTCCATTAAGAACATATCTCAAGAATCGGTCTGACTGAGATTGTTCCCATTTTATCTAATGGGAGAAGCATGCAAGTGATTGGCTGTGTTGCCAAGAGATTCTATCACTTCGTGGGAAAAGCTTAATACCGCATTCCAAGTGCGATTTTTCCCTCCTTCCAAGATGATGACTCTTTGGGACAACATTCAAAGCTTCAAGCGATTGGAGGGTGAGCCAATCCATGAGACTTGGCTAAGGTTTAAGAAGATTGTGCTACAATGCCCAACTCATGGACTTCCCGATAACGTACTTGTGTAATACTTCTACAAAAGCCTTGATTCGGTGAACAAGGGAGTGGCTAATCAAATTTTTCTGGGACGTTTAATGTAATAGCCTTATGTATTAGCAGCCCAACTCCTTGTGGGCATGACCAAGATAAACCGGGCATGGTACACCCGTGAAGATCAGGTCTCTCCTCTCACTTATAAACTGATAAAGGAGCAGATAAAAAAGGATCAAGAAAGAGACCAAAACATGGCAAAGATGTGACCTAATTGGACATCTTGACTAAGAATGTTATGGATGTTGGTACAAGGAGTGTTAATGCAATCGGTGTTGGTGGTGTAACTCCTGAAGAGGAAAAATTCAAAGTGTCGTACAATTAGGAAGTAAACTTCCTAGCCAACCAAGAAGGAGGAAATTGTACTAACGACCCAAGGTTAGGTGGAAACGAATGTTGGAATAGAGATGAGGGCTGGAGAGACCGTGATAGAGAGTGGCGTGACTGTAACGCCACTTGAAAGGAAAGAGAAGGGGAGATAGGTATATTTCTCCCCTTGTGCGTCAAAAGCCCAAAGATTCTGAGGGTGGCCGGACTGAGAATATACTCTCACGTAATCTCAACAAGGTTGAAGGGTCCGATAAAGTTTTGAAGTAACTGAAGGAAGATGTATCGACTCTCAACAAGATAGTAACCTCGCATTCCATCTCTATCAAGCAGTAGGAGACCCAAACGGGTCAAATTTCTTTATATTTAAACCCAAGACAACAATGGGAGGTTGCCTAGTGATACTATGTCAAACCATAAGAACAAAGCTTGAGTGGGTACTTGCGTCGTGCCACGATGTTAACTAAGGCTTCTTGGGAGGCAACCCAAGTTTTTAATGCTTTGTGTTTGTTTTTGGAATAACGGGTGTTGATCGTGCAGGTTGAAAAGTGGAATGTGTTTGAAAAATGTAGGTGGATGATAGTAGAACCCTACTTGGCCATTTTTGAGCTTTTGGTATGTTGGTGAAAACTTGAGGAATAGGGTGTTTAAGTAATGCCAAGATGTGTTGGATCAGTAGAGTTTTCTAAAGAGTCGTAGTGTAATTCACCTTGGTTTAGAATCCTCTTGTGTATAGGATTTGAAAGTTTAGTGATAACTTGATCCGACTTTAGAATTGAAAGTAATGATGCTTAGAAAGTCAACCTAGGCTTATTCCCAATGGGGAGATGGTGTACTTAGGTAGCAAGGTCATTGAGTATTCTTAGTGGACATGATTTATTTATATGCATGTTCATAAAAAACAAAACTGAAATCTTGATAGAAATAACTTATGTGCATTTTGTTTCCTGATGTTGTAGTGCATTGAGTAGAGTTGCCTATAGAACTTCATAAGATGAATAGATGAGCACGCCTTAGTTCGTAGTGGAGAGATTCCTCCTTGAATGAATGTTTTTTTGAGAGTAAATTGCATATAAGCTCCATGAGTCTATATTGAGCATGTTTTTAGCTAGGAGATGGTAGTTCCTTCTTGAACATTACTAGTTATGAGGATTTCATGCATTTTAGGTTTTTAGATGTAATTCCTACTCCCTTGTGTTGCATTGAAGTATGTTTAGCTTGGAGATAAAGTTACTCCTTTGATTGTGTGCATTTGGATATGTTGCATGCTTGATGGGTTGCTAGTCTAGAGTCGGGACATGAAGAAGTGCCTAAAGATGAATGTTCCGAATGGGGAGATATTGTAACACCCCTGGAACTAGTAGGCTAAAATAGAGCTTGACGTGTGGGTTAGATTCATGAATAACTCCCCTTACTTAAAAATGAAGGTTTTTGGGTTAGAATGTCAAGGTACAATTCCCCAAGGACCAACTAAGGGCCCTTGAGGAGGACCCTAGGATCTGCCCTAAATAGTGACCTACGCCCCGTTGCTCCACCATGCCTTGCGGTTGAGGGGTCATGGATCAAGGTCTCAAAAAAAACCAGGCTCCAGTAAACCCACCCACGGTTCACAAACATGCCATGTGGGTCCATCCACAGACCATGGTTGTGGGGTCGTGGGTGACCTATAAACAATTTCAAGGAAATAGTTAGGGGCACTTTGGTGTTTTCAAGTTTTAAGTGGGATTAAGTGGTGTCATTTTAACCTTATTTAGACCAACTATATAAATACTCTAGACCCCTAAATTCATTGATCCTAGTAATTATTTCAACTCACCAAAAAGAACCCAATTCCCTCTCAAATATTCTCTCTCTAGAAAGTGAAGAAGAAGAAGAAGAGAATCAAGCTAGGTCAGAATCCTTCAATCTTTCAAGCTTTGTGAGTGCTTTGTATCCAAGGTATGATAGCTGATTCATTCATGTATTCTTCCATCCATGGAGTCCCCTAGAAATCCCCCAATTGTGAAGATTAAATCCCCAATTCAAGTTAGAGTTCCTTCTAATATTGTGTGGTAAGTTGAATATGGATCCAATTTAGTGGATATTAATTGTTTATGATTGAATTATTAGTGAATCATGTTATTATGATGAAATTACATGTTTTCCATGCCTAACCCTAGTCTAATTGATGAAATTGAAGGAATGTTGGTTTATACCTTGAAAAGGGACAATTGAGGATGTAGAGATGATCTTCTAGGGTTGATGACATGGGTAGTAATTGCTTGATATTAAAATCTTGTAGACATGAATTGAATTATATTAAATTATATATATAATGGATCATCACTAGTAATGCTTCATATCGAACCTTTATGATGATATATGATTAGAATCACTTAAGAATGAAGTATATGATTAGAATTCCTTGTAATCGAGGTTCATGGGATGATTTTAAGAAGAAAAACTATTGAAAGTAAGGCTTATAGTTACGAATGTTGACTTCTAGAATTTTGAAGGTAAAGCTAATATGATGAATTATGTATGTTAAGGCCCTAAGAGGGATGTTGATATGATGATCTATGTAAAGAATATGCTTATGACCTATGCTTATGATGTATACTTAGTTTGGATTATAGCTTCAAAGGCCCTTCCAATACACGTGTGACTAAAGGTGAATGTCCCGTTGTTTATGACAAATAAGCTAAGGATGAGATCGAAAGATGATAAACATGAATGAGGGCCTAAAGTGACATGCTTAGCATGGGTGGGATTATGGGGTCTTATCCATGCATTGTACAAGCATGCCTTGAGGTTTCTTATGGAAGATTTCCATTTTATCTTATGATGAGATAGATGCATTGATTATGCCAATGACTATGTTGTCCATGATTATGACTTATGACTTCTAAATGTCTCATGTGATGTTTAAACTTCGCATATGACATGTTTTCAACTGAAATGTCTTTTTTATCATGTTTTAACGATTTTATGCATGGCTACCATACTTCGTACATTTTTTTGCTAACCCCTACTTTTCCTACATTTTCCCAAGTGTAGGGTCATGACCTAAAGGTGATCATCGTTGTGGCTAAAGCTTGGAATTTGTTTATTCTCCTAGCTTGTTGGTGAGTCCTCAATATTTGAAGATGGATGTTATCACATTGTAGTTTCTTTTACTGTATTTCCTTTTCAGACTATGTTTTATGGTCTAGGCCCTATATCAGTCAAGTATTATAATAGATGGGTATATTGAGACAAGTCTCGACTTCCGCTTTTCTTTAATGAAAATTTTAAGACATTGAAATGTGTTTTTAACTCTTTATTATTTTATACTTATGTTATCATATGTTAAGTGGCTTACATGGAGCCTCTCGGGGTTCTATGTCCCTTGTTACATCTAAGGGGTACCCCTGGGTCATGACAAAATCGATGAACGCCACTGGAGCATTAGTCAATGAAAACGACATTAACACAAACTCATAATGAACATACCGGATTCTAAAGTCCGTCTTGGGAATATCATCTCCTCTCACCCTCAATTAGTGATAATCTGAACGAAGATCAATCTTAGAGAAATAACTAACCCCTTGTAGTTGGTCAAAGAAGTCATCAATTCTCATAAGAGGATACTTATTCTTGATGGTCACTTTGTTCAATTTATGATAATCAAAGCACATTCTAAGAGACCCATCCTTCTTTCTAACAAACAACACGAGAGCACCCCATGGAGAGATACTCAGTCAGATAAAACCCTTATCTAGCAAATCCCTTAATTGCTCTTTCAACTCGTTTAACTCCGCCAGATCCATTCTATAAGGAGGAATTGAGATAGGTTGCGTATCCGGAAGAAGGCCAATACTAAAATCTATTTCTCGCTCTAGAGGAATACAAAGTAAATCATCGGGGAAAACTTTCGGGAACTCTTTGACCACCGAAACCGACTCCAGAGAAGTGGTTTTGGTTTCAACATCCCTCACCCTAACAAGATGGTAAATACACCCTTTGGAGATCATCTTCCTAGCTTTAAGACAAGAGAAAAATTGACTTCTAGGCATGGAATTTCTCCCCTTCAACTCTAAGATAGGCTCATTTGGAAATTAGAATCTAACCACCCAAGTCCTACAATTGATAGAGGCATAGCATGCATGCAACCAATCCATACCTAAAATCACATTAAAGTCTAACATGTCTAACTCTACCAAATCAACAAGAGTCAATCTATGGGACAACTCCTATAAACCCTTCTAGCCACCACAGAATCACCAACCGGGGTAGAGAACGAAAAAGGTTCTACTAACACTTCAGGGGGGCATAACAAACTTTGTGGCCACATAAGGTGTCACAAAGGACAAAGTAGAACAGGGATCTAACAATGCATATACATCAATACAAAAGACTTTTACCATACCGTTCACCACATCCGGGGATCTCTCTTGATCACCTCAGGATTGAATAGCATAAAAGTGGTTTTGCTTTGGGGCATTGGAATTTGAAATGCTTGAGGAGCTTGTTTATCTTCTCTTCCCTTAACACTGAGCATCAGAAAATCTCTCATCTTGTGGCCAATCTTCCCACAACTGAAACACCCATTGGTACCAACTAGGCACATACCAGCATGTTTTCTTCCATATTTTTCACAATTAGGCCTAGCCACACAAGAACCACCACTATTACTGCCTTGAGGTTTAGGGTTGGTAACCCTATCCTTGTTGGCCCTTGGATAACTAGAGGAGCCTTTGTTGGAAAACCTTTTTCTAAACCTTGGTCGACCTTCTCCATCGGACCTAGCATTGTAGAAGTTCACATCACCGGTTCTAGCTCTTTTCACCTCTCTATTCTTTTACTTGAGTTTTGATTCTTCAATTTGTTGAGCGTACACCATAAACCTTGAGATATCAATGTCATGATGGAGCATTGCCGTACGCCATTTTTTTAACCAAGTCGGACATACCCGTAAAAAACCTACTCATCTTATCCCTTGAGTTCGCCACCATAATTGGAGCATACTTGGACAATTGAGTGAATTTTAATGCATACTCTTTCACACTCATACATCCTTGAAGAAGGTTAATGGAATCTTCCATCTTAGCTTCCATCAACTCTCAGGTAAAGAATATATCAAGAAATGCTAATTCGAACAATTTCCATCCTATCGGGCCCGCTTCTACAGGTCTCCACTCTTCCACTAGTCATATAATACCTAAGCAACATCTTTTAGTTGGTAGGTTCCTAACTAAAACTTCTCTTCCAAAGAAACCCTTATAATATCATGAACTTTATAAACCTTATCGATAAACCTTTGGGGATCCTCTTCCACTTTGGATCAATAAAATTCGAGCGGTTTCATTCTAGAGAAATCCCTAATCATTGAAGCAGCCGAATTCACATTAGAATTTACCGGAGTTACAACTTCTATATTGTCTTGAGCCATCACGACTTGAGCAAACATTTGGATAGTAGACCTAAACTCCGCATGGGTCAGACTCTCAACCATAGGATCAACCGGAGCTTGATTAACTTGAGGAGGAGCTCCTTGATTAACATTCTCATCTTCCATCCTCCTAGCATTAGCCCTTCATGTATTCATATCCTGTGGACACAAGAGAAGGATTAGGAAAGGGACTTTATAGAGTCAAACTCCAAGGCAGGACTTAAGAATAATGAAGGAAGTGTAGTTTCCTAATCATCTTATAGCCTCTCATTCATTGATGTGTCGCACTTCACACATATGAACAACACTCTACTAGACGTGGCTTATGAGACATCATCCTAGAATCAGTCTAAACCTCCTGCTCTGATACCAAGTTTATCACGACCCAGGGGTACCCCCTAGACGTAACAAAGCACATAGAACCCCAAAAGGCACCATGTATGCCACTTAGCATATCATAACATAAAGCATTAGAACAATAAAAGTAAAAACGCCTTTCAAGTCCAATTCTTTTATAAAAGAAAGTGGAAGTCTAAACTTGTTTCAATATATCCATCTATTACAATACTTGAATCAAATAGGGTAACAACCCATACAACATAATCAAAAAAATAAAATACAAGGAAAGAACTACAAAGATAACATCCGCCCACGAACCATGAGGACTCACCAACAAGCTAGGAGAATAAACAAATCCAAGCTTTAGCCACAATGATTACCATGAGAACCAGACCCTACACTTGGGGAAAATGTAGGAAAAACATGGGTTAGTAAAATAATGCACTAAGTATGATAGCCATGCATAAAACCATAAAAACATGCTAAAATGGAAATTTTAGTTGAATGCATGCAATTTACTAAGTTAAAATATCATTTTGGAGATAGTGGAATAGCATAAGTCAAATCATATTCATTACATTGATCAGCATATCATAAGAGGAACATATCATAAATACCCTGAAAGCATACTTTTGCAATGCATGAATAAGACCCCATAATCTCTCCCATACTAAGTAAAACTTCTTGAGTAAAAATAATTCATAATTCATAATTCATGTTCTTGTTGATACTACCATAGTAGGGAATAAGCCTTAACTGACATAGACCATATGTGCTTACCATGGAATCCGGTGTCTATCCCACACCGAAAAGGGGTTGTCCTATTTGCCTAAGGTAGAACCATAATATTAGCTTAGGTGGATCCACTAGCTAAATAACCTATGAGTGCACATAGTTTATGGGATAAGGAGATTGCTACTAAAAACCCAGACTCAACTAAGGTAGAAGGTTTTGATCTCATGAGATACATACTATGGGAACCCAGACTCAAGTCATTTAGAAAGCCGGACTCAACTAGTGTAAAAGCTTTCATTGAGAAGCTGGACTCAACTAAGGTAAAAGCTTCAATCTCATATTCATACCCACTCGGTGCTAAGCATTAATTCCCACAGATTACATATTAAGTCTTGACTTAAGTTCATATTCATGGAAGAATTTCTTGACACTCAATCCAATATAATCCATACTATATATAGCTCATAGATTCAATACGTGAGAATATACTTTCAACCTTAGAATCATCATATTGTGAGAAAACCTTTCACATCATAAAATAATCATACATAAGTGTGTATATGAGGATAACCTTTCAACAACACAACAACTATATCATATTCATAATCACTTTACTCTCAAAGTGTTCTTAAAGCTTATACTAAACTTCATAATCCATGCATAATATTATAATTTGCCCTATCAAAGATCAAAGCTTATATTGAATCAATACATCTACAATTTACTACATTAGATATGGAAATTAACATAATTCAAGTAACTCAACTACCACAAGCATAATCACATAGTATCCTTCTTTCATCAACAAACCCACATCACAAGATCATATTTAGGAATAAGCGTATTTTATTGGTTCTTGAGGAATTCAACATGAAAACCACAATAAATCATCAATTCTATCATAATATAAAGTAATTCAAGCATTGGATTTTTTTAAAGAAACCCATGACTTGGAGACAAACCCTGGCTTTTAGCGAATTTATATCTTTGAAATAGAGGTTTTGAACCATACCTTAACGATGAAGCCCAATGAATTTGATGAGAAGAACTTGTTTCTTGAACACTAGCTCCAACTTTCTTCTTCTTCTTCTTCCTTGAAGTTCTAAAGAGAGAATTTTTTAGAGAAGATGAACTTTTTGGGATTTTATTTGGTGTTTTCGAAATAATGGGGTGAATGGGTGGGGTATTTTGACTTAAAATGGCTTACATAGGTGTATAAAACTAAGGCAAAACGAATTCACAATAATAAGACTTAAATCGGAATTACCCAAAACAGCCCTCACTTAAAGTGAGTTGCCCAGGTTCAACGAGGGGCTTCACGAGCTGTGGTCATGACCATGACCCATGTCTCTCTCGTGAACTTGAGTCAGTGGCTAGGCAACTTATGCCTTTATCCCACAAGTCCAACGCACATTCACGAGGGGCAAGATGAGTCGTGGTGCTTGCCACGAGTGGTGGTCCCACTCATGGGCCTTGAGGCAGTGGCTAAGACACATTATTGGCACACTCACACATTCAAATCTCCTCCATGAGCTTTCACATGAGTCATGGTCTTCACCACGAGCCGTGAAGTGGATCCTGAAGAGGAGCTTGTTTTGGGAAGTTTGAGGAGCTCACTGCCTAGCCCACCACGGATCTTCCCATGAATTGTGGTGGTGGTCGTGGTCACTAGGGAAGTGTCTAGGGGATAGTGGATTGCCTTAGTCCTCTACCTTGGCCCTTGCCCACCTCCTTGACTCAAACCCTCACGTTTTATCTCAAGCTTAACTTACTAGTTTTCGGGGTGTTACATAGTCATGTGTTATAGATGAATTCTATGATTTCATTATTTTAGGCATGTTCATAAAAAAACACTTCTATTTTGAAAGAAAATTAGTTTACATGATTCATGTTCCTCATTTTTTTGTGCATTGAGTGCCTATAGACTTGATGAGATGAATTATTGAACATGTTTTAGCTATGATTTTGAGTATGAATTGCTTATACGCTCCATAAGATTGTGTTGAGCATGCTTTTATCTTGGAGATGGTAGTTCCTCCTTGAAAATGATAAATTTTGAAGTTTCATGCATATTGATAAGTCTAAGATTTGAACTCATTTAGGTCTTTGTTTACATAGAAATAGTGTCCTCAAATACTTATTTGTACCATAAACTGATGAAAAATCCTTGATTTTTAGGTACATGGATTGAGAAACAAATCAAGGACACTAACATGCAAAAAGGAACAAAACAAACTGAAGAATTGAAGAAAGGCAAGCCTGGCGATCGCCTAGAGCATTTGGTGAATCACTGAAGAGCCAGTTCCACCACCTAAAATTCCAGTGTGCCAGCCTTGAGGGAAGAAACCAAACAGCAACAAGATGGAGCAGTCGGCGCATCGCCGAGTAGTTCCGTGATGCAGTGATAGATCACCCAAAGTTGTAGAACACAAGGATGCTAAATCATAAGGCGAAAGGCGATGGAATAGATTAAAGGGTGGCTCGCCGAGTGGATCAGCGAGGCCGACTTTCTTCACCGAATGCCTATTCGTAGAACATTTTTGGCGACTATAAATACATTTTTGAACATTTAGTTTGGAGAGGATTGGAATCTAGAAAATTAATCAAGTATCTTTTATCACTTTTGAGCATCTTGAGACAGTTTTCTCTACAATTTTCCTTAGCTTTGAAGGATTTAAGAAATTCACTTTTGAGAAATTGGATGTGGGTCTTTGAGATTCATCAAATAAGAGCATTGTAGAGACGAAATCACTCTTACCCAGTTGATGGATAATCAATTTGGTAACTGGTTTTACTTTTTATAATGTCTAGCTAAAACCCCAATTCTTGGGGTGTGTTCATGTGATTATGGGTTGATTTACTTTATGGGTATTGCTAATTGTTAGTTTAAATGCTATTTAAAAGTGAGTTTAATAATTAATTGTGGTTTAATTTAAGAATTGTAGTTGCAAATGCAGTTCTATATTTGTGTTCTTGGCTTGCTCAAGAGAGAGGTTTTAGAACTAAGGTTTTTGATTGATGGTTTGTGATTATTAGGTTGATCTGGGTTTAGCTCGAGAGAGTTAATCCTAAACCCAATCCCACACATTCAACTCGAGAGAGTGAATGGATTAAGGTGGGGTGCTCTTAATATGCATGCTTGTTGATAGTCGAAAGAAATCACTTGATTCAGGGTAATTGTTCAAGAGAAAACTACCTCCCTTATAGTTTAGCCTACTCACTAATATCTAGCGATTTACTAATAGGTGTAACTACCCATATGTCTGTATTTCCGAATAATCGATCACATCCCAAGAATTCATCTCATTATTGTTAATTCCTAGTGTTTGTGACTACTTTTAGTTGAAAATCAAAACAAAAAAACCCATTTGACATTTGTGTCACATCTTTTACTTCATTATGTCTTTAATCGATAATTTATATTCCTATGGCTGATTAGACTACATTCATACTTCCTAATTGAATTTAAGACACGTGTCACTTCCTGTGGGATTCGACCCCAACTCATCTAGTTGGGTTTTATACTGATTTACGATCGTTGACACCTAAAATTGGATGAGGTATGCTTGAAACATTAAATTAAAATTGTGTCGCTATCGGGGAGTGGTGTTGTTGGAAATTCTTTTGGTGAAGTTGAATTATGTTCTTCTTAGTTATAGTTGAATCTACTTATTTTTGTTTTTTTGTTTTTGTGTTGCTTGTTGAACAAAGTAAATTAGCGTAAATGGTAGAAATGGTAGCCAAGTGGATCGAAGATAATGATTCTTAGGATAACATCCTAGATTTCGAGTGCTTGGAGGGTGAGCCAATCCATGAGACGTGGCAGAGATTTAAGAAACTATTGTAGCAGTGCCCAACTCATGGAATCCCAAATAAGATGGTGCTGGAATGTTTCTATAGAGGTCTTGATTCTGAAAACAGAGGATTGGATGACCAATTTTCTCCGAGTGGTATAATGCGACAACCATATGCAACAACATCCCAACTCCTTGATCACATGACAAAGATAAAAAATGATCCAGATAGGGACCAGAACTTAGCCAAAATAATGATCCAACTGGATAACTTGGCCAAATATATCGAGGAGTTTGAAGTGTTATACAAAAGTGAAGTAGACTTCCTAGCAAATCAAGGAGGAAGTAAATGTGCAAATTACACAAGTCCATGTGGTAACCAAGAATGGAATAGAAGGGGGAATGAGGATAGGTACATTCCCCTCCATGAGCCCTAAAAGCCTAAGGATAAGGAGGGTGGTCAAATAGAATATACACTCTTACGTATTCTCAACAAAGTCGAAGGATATGTCAGAGTGTTAAAAGAGATAAAAGAGAATGTTTCAACTGTCAATCGAATGGTGACCTCTTATTTCATCTCGATTAAGCAATTAGAGACCCAAATGGGTCAGATTTAATCCCATCTCAACCCAAGACCAAAAGAGGGGTTGCGTAGTGATATTGTGGCAAACCCCAAAAATGATGCTTAAATGGGTACTTGTGTCATGCCACGACGTTAACTAAGGCGCTTCTGAGGAGGCAACACAAGTTTTTTATTGCTTAGTGATTGCTTTTGGGATAACAGGTGTTGATTTTGCATGTTGAAAAGTGGAATGTGTTTGAAAAAATATAGACTGGCGGGAAAAGAGTCCAGTCGGCGACTCTTCGAAGAGGTTAGTGAGCCCGACTTGGACCACTGTTGGACCCACAAAACTCACAGGTGGGACTCTGTAAAACTCGATAGGCCTATCGATAAATCGATGACTCACCAAATAGATTGGCGAGCCCAATTTTGTATGTCGTTCGGACTCCCAAATTCACTAAAGGTCATGTAAAACTGGCGAGGTAAGTCACCACTCGGCAGATTACCGACTGGTTCGATGAGGATGACTTATACCACCGAAAGGGAGGCAAACTGAAAGGTTTTAGCAGGTAAAAATGTTTAAACTTTCAAAATCTTTCATATTCCCTTATTTTAGACTCGTACACTTTCACCCACACTCTATATTTAACATATTTTCCATTTTTGTTACTTTTTGCTCTTGATCTCATGCTCGAATTAGGATTACATTGCCTCTTAGCTTTTCAAACTTTTCATTCGGCTAAAAGGTTGTTTTTCTGAACCCTGAACTCTTAATTTGTAGTTGAACACAAATGCATTTGGTAAATCTTGTTGTTGTGTGTTGGGCCTGTATTGAAATCGTAGTTGATGTGTTAATTTGCCCGTCTTAGTTTCGTAATTGTGCCTGAATTGCTTAAATATTAATTTCTCGAGTTTTGTGCGTTAAAATTGATCATAAATTGTTGGGTTGTGGTAAATTTTGTTGGGTCTAGTTGGGTGAAGTCTGAGTAGCCCCCAATTGCGCCAATGACGTACTTTGCCCAATGATGGAGCATTTGACGTCATTCTTAAGGGCAAAAGTCATCAAATGGCCAAACCATGGGATTTCTGAGTACTACATTAGCATGGGTCAAATGGGTATGAGTCTAATTGCATAAGTGTGTAGTTTGATTTTGATTTCGGAGGCTGCTGGCTTGATTTTGGGAAACGGGGTTGAAATTTGCCAGGTTGGGCAGTTTGGCGAGCTGAGTCGAGCTGGATGAACCGTTCGACGGTTCGCCAACGTCCCTCTTGATCTCCTTTAATTTCATGATTTGGCTGGTTAGAGTCTGTAACTTTCGGCGGGAAGCTTGAGCTCTTCGAATTCAATCAACGACTCATCGAAAGGTCCCTTGATCACCCTTTCCGCACCCCTAACACTTAAAAGCATGTTGTAAAATTCGGCAGGCTAGTATGAGCTCCCCAAGTGGTGTCGGCAATTTTTCGAAGGACCCTGCATATCGCCGACTAATCATTTTTCTGGAAAATTTTCAAGCCATTCCTTTCGGCTAGCCCGATCTGGCTTGCCAAAGTGACTCGGCCACTCACCAATTGGTTCGACGAGTCTTTCTGCAACCTGTATTTTGCATATTTTCTTAAATTATTTCTAACTCTATTCGATGTGTTTTGCTGATATGGCTAGACCAAAAATACCAGGACGAGACATACCGGCCCACAAAGGGAATCACAATAAATGAGGATGCAGGTGCATCCAAAACATAAGCAGCAAAACCTACTACCACAGGAAAGGAAAGGGCAAGGAGCCCGTTGCTGAGTCACCGAATGTCAGCTTCGATAGTGATGGAGTTTACGCCACTCACCTCACCACCAGTAGACCAGGTAGTTGTCAGGGGAATGAAGGTAAAGTGTGACAATTATGATATAAACGTTGTGTTGGGATGCACAGACAACATTATAGATGACTACCAGCACATGATCAGAAAAACATCTCTGGAAGATATTAAAGGATGGTTGGCCCTTCTTTTATCTGACAGTATGCCTAGGTGGATCTAGGCCGGAGTGCAACTTAAAAATAAAAACCTTAATGTGTCGGCGAGGTATTGGCTCAGCTTCATCAGTAGCACACTTATCCTGTCCCAGAATGAGTCTATCCTCCGCCACACAAAGGCGGCCCGTATATGAACCATCAGTGCATGGAAGCACAAGAATTTAGCTATGATCATTGGACAGGAGATGGCCATGAAGGCCAGGCAGCGCCAAACGTCTCTCTCTTTTCCAATATTGATCACTTAGTTATGTGGATGAGCTCGAGTGCCCCGTCATGAGAAAAAGGACGTGGAAGTGATTCCCACCTCCCCTATAGATATCCGGTGCATTGAGGCCGAGTACTTGAAGGATGAAGCTGAGAAGAAGAAGGCAGCTCCGATGGATTTAACCCCGACTGCTAACAGTGAGACCTTACCGCAGAGGCAGTATTGCCTACTCCGGACACTAGGCCTTTAGGTATCTCAAGTACTACCCCTTCTATGACTTTGAGTTCTTCTACCGCTCCCCTGCCTTGTAGGTCTGTTGCTAGTGCTGATGCATTCCGATCTCCACTCACCCAGGCTGTGATACTACGAATGGGATAGCTAGCCCATTCTGTTGATATTCGTTCCTCCAAGATAGAGGCTACAGTCCCTGGGATGATTGAGAGAGCTCTCATTATTGCTGTGACACCTTCTACAGAGTCGATAGATGCCCTCGCGGCAAGGATACATGTGTGTGAAAGAAGTCAGAGAGCCACTCATGAGGTGACGGCCTTAAAGGCCGCAATTGCTGAGTTGAGAAAGGATGTGGACTAGCTGAAGTCCAATAATATGTCGATGATTTTCAAGACTGGTGATCCCGGATGACCTGGTCACCGATATTCTAGTCTATTCTGATATACCTCCAGCTACAACCACATATAAGGTTAGAGTTGATGATGTCTCTGCAGAGTTTGATGCTGAGACTGATGAGAAGCAGCTCGGTGTTCAGGAGGACACCACTTATGAGGGCCTGATTGAGGATAAGGAGGTTATGGTGAGTTTAGGCATGCAAAAATCATTGAGAGTGACATCCATGGCTGGCTCTAGTGGAGCCGATGTTGTTGTTACCCCATGCATTGATGCCCAAGAATAAAGTTTGACACAAGACCTTGATTCTCTGATAGATGGAGCGACTGAGTAGACAGGACCATTCTTTACCTCCCTCTTTGTTATTTTTGTGATTTTTATGTTTTTAGTTGCACTTGAGGACAACTGCTTTTCTTTTGTAGGTGGGGTGAAGTATTTCAATACCTACCTCTTATTACTATATTTTGTGTATATATATATATATTGGGTTTTGTGTTTTAATTGTGTTTTGATTTTATCTTGTGGATATTTGAGATTGTGGCTCCATGCTATTTATGGATATGGTTTTCGACTAATTTTGAAAATTTTGGGCCACCTCTTTTGTGTGAGATTGTGCCTCTTTTTGTGCAAATTTGAGTATCGGTTATGATCAATACTGATGTCTTGAATAGTGCTCCTAATTGAACGAAATGAATATGCGGCTACGATAAGGCCAAGTGAAGTTGCATAGACAATATGTAGAATTTCTGCATCTCATTGTGACTAGCGGGTTATCGAATGGAGTCTCTTGTGATGACCATTGCACACTAGCTCAAATGAGTCTCATTTGATATTGGTGTTAATGCCTTGTGTGATGAGCTTACCTTGAACATTGTGTGTGGTGACACCTAGAATTTGCCATGTTAGTCCGGTTGACTATGTTATGCAAGCTCTTGAAATGATCTTAGGCAACAATTTTGATGAGTGAAACAATTTGATAATATACCTCTATTTGTAGCCAACCTTGTGAGATGTGTGCACCTTGCTTGAATCCTTTCGAGCTTTATCCTTTTCTTGGAAGAAACTTGAACAATTGTGACCCCTCTTTATTCATGCACCCATAACTCTCATGAAGTGTGGTTTGTTTGAATATCCAACTTAGGCTTTCGGCCTAAGTTGGAGGTGTGGTGAAAAGATAAGGCAAATCAAGAAGTGTGAAGAATTCCCCTTAGAGCCATAGTCTTGAAAAAATATGGAAACCCTCCATGTAAAAACAAAAAGAAAGAAAAAGAAAAAGAATGAAAAAGTTGTGAAATAAAGTTGTGAAAGTTGCAAAATAAATGGGGTGTCCGATAGTCTATTGGAAGTTTAATAATGGGGTGAATGTTGAGCATGACTAAAATGTTGAAGAAAAGGAAGAAAGTGACGTTCCAACAATATTTCATGAGAGTAGCAGCCACTGAGCCTAAATGACCATACCTTTCCATTCAGCCCCGTTAAAAGCCTTGAAAAGACCTTTTTGATCTTGAGTGAGCTTAAATGAATGTTGATTGGAAAATAAGGGCAAACCTACGTGTTGAGTCATGCATGTGTTCATCTTTGTGAGTGTGAGAGTCATATATGATTCTGAAACTATACATTGTTGAGAAATTGTGTGTGAGCATTGAATCATCTTTGTTGTGAGGGCATTTGAGCACCTTTATTAATCTAGAACTTGCATTTGAAGAGAGTATAGTGAACTTGAGAATCTTTCGTAATGGTGAAGTCACAACTTTAATCTTTGAGTGGACAATTGATCATTGCATGAGTAGTTGAGTCTTGTTGTGGGCATTCATGTTGAGTTTTTTGTAGCACTGTTTCAGACATCCTTTTTAAACGGCTGAACTTGAGTTTTACTTGAGGATAAGCAAAAGTTTAAGTTGGGGGTGTTGATGAGCCCGAGATTTGGGCTCATTTAGGGCTTTGTTTACATAGATTTAGTGTCCTCAAATGCTTATTTGTGCCATATACTGATGAAATATCTTTGATTTTAAGTACATGGATTTAGAAAAAAAGAAAGGACACTATCATGCAAAAAGGAACAAAGCAAACTAAAGAAGTGAAGAAAGGCAAGCCTGGTAATCGCCAAGAGCATTTTGAGAATCGCCGAAGAGCCAGTTCCACCGCCAAAAGTTCTAGTAAACCAGCCTTGAGGGAAGAAACCAAAATACATGCTATAGACTCGGAAAGCCCCGAATCAACCTGGAGCTCACAAATAGCCGATGGATGTCCTGTTCTCCTACTAGAGAGATCTACTAACTCCTGTACCTGCAACATGAATTGTAGGTCCCCCGAGAGAGACGTCAGTACGGGAGAATGTACTGAGTATGTAAGGCATAAAGTATTGTATGTGAAATAAGAACTCAAATGAAATCATATACCAATGTAAGGATACAAGACCACCTTTTATCATATTATGGAATCAGGTACTTTACATTCTTTTCTTCACTTTATCATTCTTTACTTTACACTATGTGCACAACATATAATACAAATGACCAGCTGATAGGTGATAGACATATAAATCGCGATCGACCCATTCTAGGCTTTCGTTTAACCCCTGGGATACCACCCGTAATATTGGGATCGACCCATGCTAGGTGATTTTTCCACCCTTGGGATACCACCCATCAGTAAGCAGATTTATTTAATATATTTCCATTAACATTTGAGATGATTCTTTTGGTGGTCATAGCATTTTGAGTTGTGGGACTATGTAGTCAACAAGTGACGTGTAATAATCATATAATGCAAGAACAACAACGTAGAGAGTGGTTACACCATTAATGAAATGCATAGGAGTTGAAATAATATATGAACCTTATTTAGTTAAAAGGAGAACTCATGCAGGGTATTCAATGTATATGCACAGATTTGTCAATGAACATGTATGGGAACGTGTAGACATGTTAAAGAGTGAGAACAAGGTCATAAGTCATTTTGGAGCTGGTAGACTGCCTCTATGTGTCGAGGACGAGTCTAGATTTCATGTCAATTAGTAGGAAATCGAAAATCCTTACATACCTTGTTGTACCACCTTGTAGTTACCTTGAAGTACCTTCCTTTCTTTTCAAATACTTATCTACAATAGAGTAAGTGATAAACTAGCATTAGTAGTTACTAAACATGCTTAGGCAGTCCAATCTCACTCAACAATAATGCTCGGGCAGCAACCCCCGTAATTACCAAACTAGGGGTGTTCTTTCAACCCCGCCTTCTTTTATTGCATTTGCACACTACCCATCTATATTTCAATATCAACAATTTACATCTTTTCCAGACATCAACCAAGTTATCCCCAATATGTTTACACATCAAACTGTCCCAAAATAGTCCTAACAATCCAACATACAATAGAGGTCGTGAAACCATAGTTTCCCATCATTATCCCACGAGTGCTTATCAACAGTATACTTAAAATAGCCTCCTTAGACTCGTGTTTAAGGAAGACAAAGATAGGGCAGTCACTTTACCTTAATTCTTATAACTCGTTTTCCTTTAACTTTAACTCTTCAATAACTTGAGCTTCCCTTGCAAGGGCTTGGGTTTATCCAAGAACCCTAGGAAACTTATGGCTGCTGCTATGCTTTGAAAGAGAGAGGAGAAGCTTAGAGAGAAATATGATTTTTTTCTATTCTTAAAAGTGAGGAAATGGACAGCAACTTGGGGATTATAAAGGTCATATTTTTCCCCACCTCTTAAGTTTTAATAACAACCACTAATTTGTCAAAGTGGTCCAAGTAGGTGATGCAGCTGCTTGGAATTATATATACACAAAATGGGCCCTTTATGTACTCATCTTGGGCTGCAATCTTTCCCCTTTCTAATATTAAGCCATGGGCCAGAATTATACCCTTAATTTGGGCCTTAATCTTTATTGGGCTCAAGTAGTTGGACTTGGAAAGATTAATGTGAGGCCTCATCTCCATTCCTTTTCCCTTTTTATTTAATGTGGGCCTCAAGTGAGACCACTAATGCATGAACTAATCTTCCCCATCTACCTAGCCCATTTGAGCGAAGAAAGTAGGTGACACGTGCTAGCTTTATAAAGTCCAACAAGCACCTCAATTCTTTTATTTGTTTTCCGAGCATAATCTCCTTTGTTTAACTCAAAACTTATATACACTTGATCACCTTCACTTTTAGACTTACATATAGCCCTTCGATCCATAATTTAAATACTTCTAAAATTTAACGTTCACTCGATCGTGCAATATTGCAATGTACGGGTGTTACCCTTATAGCTTCTTTATTGTCACTATTCATCTAGGAAATCAAGTTCATTACTTATACCACCAAGCTAAATCAAGTTCCATATGTGTAGAACTTGTACACGTAAAATACGGGGTGTTACAGTAAATCCTTTGCCCAATTCCACACATTTAGCTCGAGAGAGTAAATGGATTAAAATGTGTTCTGCTCTTAATTTGCATGCTTGTTGATGTTCGAAAGAAATCACCTTATTTAGGGTACTTGTTCGAGAGAAAATTACCTGCCTTATAGTCTAGCAATTTACTAATAGTTGCAATTACCCATATGTCTATATTTGCCTATATTCTATCACATCCCAAGAATCCATCTCATTATTGTTAATTCCTAGAGTTTATGACTGCTTTTAGTTGAAAATTAAAACCAAAAAACCCCCATTTGACAT
The DNA here is from genome assembly GCA_029582725.1 of Solanum chiquidenum. Taxonomy (NCBI): domain Eukaryota; kingdom Viridiplantae; phylum Streptophyta; class Magnoliopsida; order Solanales; family Solanaceae; genus Solanum; species Solanum chiquidenum. The sequence continues at coordinate 27,903 of JAJOOS010004757.1, forward strand.
TCGTGTCACCTCTTTTACTTGATAATTTCTTTAATGGATAATTTCTATTCCTATGGCCTGATTAGACTACATTCATACTTCCTAATTGAATTTGAGACACGTACCACTCCCTGTGGGATTCGACCCCAACTCATTTAGTTGGGTTTTATACTAACTTACGATAGTTCACACCTAGAATTGGATGAGGTGTGCTAGGAATGTTCAATCACATATTAAAGTTGCTAGGTCTAGTTACTACCTTCTTTATAAGGCATTGGGTATGTTGATCTTTGAGTCATTGTTTCCTCTTTGATCTGTACATTTAGATGAGATTGCATGCATGATGGGCTTCTAGTCTTGAGTATTTTCTTTCGTGAGGTATCTAGAGTTTGATTTGAGGAGGAACATTCAGAAGGGTGAGATAATGTATCACCTCAAAATCTAATAGTCTAAGCTAGGGGTAAGTGACAGGTAAAGAGCCATAGAAGTGAGCCTGGGCAACGTTCACGTGGATCCAAACAGGCCGCGAAGGGCACCACGAGTTGTGGTGCTGCCCATGGTAGCTCATAATAGCTAACGAAGCAGTGCTCACCTCCCACGAACACAATTACGCCTCATGGTGGGGACCACGAGTCGAGGTAGTGAGTGTGGTGAGCTAGGCAGTAGCTAGTCGAAACTGCCCAAAAATGAGACCCCCCACACGAGCCATTTGACGACTCGTGAAGGCTACTACGGGCCATGGGAGGGGTCGTGGTCAAAAGTTGGATTTTTGAGGTTAACTGGTGGCAAACCTAGCCATTGGTCATGGACCATGGGTACCATTACGGGACGTGTTGCCCTTGACGGCTCGTGAACCCAAGAGTGGAGGGGGTTCGATAGCGTGAAGAAAGAAAAAAACATCCAAACTTCATCCTCTCAAATATTTCTCTCTCTAGAACTTGAAGAAGAAGAAAAATCTGAAGCTAGGGTGAAGGTAAAATATCCATTCCTCAAGCATTTGTGAGCTTTGATATCAAGGTATGATGGATTTTCGTCCATGGAGCCCCTAAGATCCCCACATTAAAAAGTAGAAATTCCCCAATTTGAGTAATGGTTTTCTTTTATTGTTGTGGGTCTTGATGAATGTTTATCCACATGATTCAGTTATGATTGTTTATTCTTGAATTGATTGGATTACATGGTTTTAGGATGAATTTACATGTACCCATGTTTAACCCATGTTTCTACGGTGAAATTGATATAAATGGGTTTGATTCATGAATGGAGAATTCGTAGGTTAGATGTATTCTTATAGGATGGATGAGATACATTATGAATTGCTTTGAGATTGAAGCATGTATGATGATTATGTTAAAGATTACTTTGAGAGTAAGCATATATGCTGAATTGTTGAGTATTGATGTAATTTTTGTGGAAGGGATAGTTCCCACCCGATATGCTTAAGTATGAATGTGAAAGGCTTTCTCACATTCAATTGTTCTAGGTTGAAAAGATTGTTCACCTAAAATAAATCTAGACTAAAATACTAAGAAATTGATGAGGCTAGAGGTGATTGCCCATGACCTCTGAATGAGAAGGATATTAGGTGATTCCCCATATTTCTTATAGGAGAATGAGAAAGGACTACCCTTATTCCTTAATGTTGGGCATGGAGGCGAATACCAATGAACCCTTATTGAAAGATGTGGAGGCGAATACCCGTGTCTTATGATGAAGGACATAGAGGTGGGTAACCATGATTCCTTGTAGAATGATGTGGAGGCGAGTACCCGTGTCATATGATGTTGGGCATGGAGACGAGTACCCATGACCATATAAGCAAGGCAAGAGGCGACGACCCATGAGCCTTTATATGAAGGTAAGAGGTGACTCCCCATGTCTATAAAAGATAAGCTAAACATGTTATGATAGGTGATGAACTTGGATGATTGCTTAAGGTTGCCTTCTATGATGAGTAAGACTAGTGGAGTATTACCCATGTCTTGAATAAGTATGATTTGAGGTTACTTCAAGATGTATTCCTTTTATGTTGATGTGATCTATTATATGCATTGATTATGCTCTATGACTTATGATCCATAACTCTTATGTTTATGTTGACGTTTATGCAAGCTATCATATTTAGTACAGTTTTGTACTAACGCATACTCTTGCCTACATTTCTTATCCAAATGTAGGGTCCGGCATTCACATCTCTCATCCCCGTGGCTAGGATATATAGTAGAGGCAAGGTTGAATATTGGTGAGTCCTCATAGCGTTCCAGGATTTGGCCACCATTTCTCTTATGTTCTTTTATGTTATGTTTTCAACATGGTTGCATAGGTTCTGTTCCAAGAATTTTTTTATTAGATGTTTTTGAGACAATTGTATGAGACTTCTTCTTCGTTTTATAAAGACTTTGATGTAGTTGAAAATATTTTAAATTTTACCGATTTTCTATTTTCTTGACTATGAAAGCTATGTGGCTTATATGAGGCCCCTCGGGATCTTGTATGACATGTTGCATCTCAGGGGTACCCCTGGGTCGTGAAACTTAACTACCTTGGTGAGCGAAGATAAGCCTGCCTAATAGGCGATGGTTAGCCCAGTGTCTGTTATCAAAAAATAAATAACAATACGCAATAATAACCAATTCCCATTAACTCTACAATCTACCTATATGTTTTTATACCATTGGGTACTCAGACATCCCCCAATTATCATAACTTATTACTCAAATTCACAATTTTCCCATAAGAAAGTCGTCACTCCATATATCATTGAGAAAATCATGCAATCAGAGCAACATTGGGCTAATCAAACTTCGCCCACATGAAATTCAATCAAGACTAGTACATAAAACGACTCAATTTCAACTTTTAACCAACACAGCCAATTTTAGCAATTTTGCGGGTAAATTCAAATATCTAACTCGTGGGAACAGTTCCATACGTTCTATGTAGAACTACCCATTGAAAGAAACCAACATTATGCTTTAAATAGCCTTTAGCCCATATATAGGAACATAAAATTAAGCCCTAATAATGAGATATGAATCAAACACCAACCTGAAGTACAAGAAAAGCACAGAAAATGAGGGAATCTATGGTTGGGTCGCCAATGCAAGCAAGCCAATGCACTCTAAGTACTAAAAAATCACACAAATGAGGCACTTTCACACTAAAATGTGGTATTTGAAGCTTAGCAAGGAAAAAGAGCTCAAAGATATCAAATGGTTTATTTTTTAAAAAATAAAATGATCTTGTTCTTTTTATGTCATGCACATTTGGTGAGCTGCGACTAAACTTGCCAAGTGCATTCGGTGAATCACTAAAGGAGCTGAAGTTCACCAAAAAGGCTTGAATGAATACCAAACCTGAAAGTTGATTCGGTGAACTCGATAGATTCCGCATAGTGTATTTTGGCGGATTGTCATTTGGATCTCAAATCACCTAAGTTGACATTACACCTTTTCTAGCTCAAAAGGCGAAAAAGAATGAGTCCAGACAATCCCTTCGGTAGATTGCGGACATGGTTTTGGCATCACCTAAATTTCCCTTTGCAACAATTTGACTTCCTTTCAACCTGCACTCACAACACACATTATTGAAAGCAATAAAACAAAAGTAAGACTTTGGTTGCCTCTCGAAAAATGCCTTATTTAACGTAGTGACACGACATAGTTCTTAATTTCACAACAATCATTTTTGGGGTTTGGTATGGTATCACTAGACAAAGTTCCATTTTGCCTTGGATTGAGATGGGTGGGTGGAGATTTGGCACATTTGAGTCAACTTGTTTGATAGACATCGAATGAGAGGTAATCACCGTTTGGGATAAGGTGGAGAAGTCATTTTTCAAGTCTTTCAACACCTTGTTGGACCCTTCAACCTTATTGAAGATCCTTTTGATCATTTCCTCCATTTGGTTTACTTCTAGACCAACTAGTATTTTGGTCGTGGACGATCATGGGTAGAAATATACCTATCCTTTTCGGCCTCCCTATTTCTCCAATCTTTCCAACCGCTTTCTCTTTCCTCGTTCCAACACTGGTTCCCACCTTGTCGTTGGTAGTTTTTGTGAGAACCCCCATTTGGTTTTCAAGTATCGTACCTCCTCGTTATACAATTCCTCAAACTTGGCATCTTCTAGACACTACCCACTACTTGTTCCAACCGCATTTACTTATTTCAATCCACCTGTCATGACATGTTTGGAGAACAAATCGAGTTGAGTCATCATTTTGGCCATGTTTTCATCTTGATCATGTTCTTTCTCAATTTGTTCCTTGCTCATGTACATTTGTAGAGAATACACTTGGTCCTCTCTAGTATTCCATTCTCGATTTACCTTTGTCATGTCATCAAGCAACAACGATGCTACCTCAAATAGTTGTCACATCAGCCCACCTTGGGCAAGTTGATCACTGACACCTTTGTTGATTGAGTCAAGTCTACGATAAAGTATTGTAGCAGCAATTGGTCTGGAACACCATGTGTTGGACATTGCAAGAGTAATTTCCAAAATTGCAAACACATCTCAAGTAGAGGTTCACCTTCAATTCTCTAAAAGTGTTTGATTTGGTCCGTTAGCTTTACCATCTTTGAGGGGGGGGGGGGGAATATCTCAAAAGAAGGCTTCAGTTAAATCCTCCAAAGAAGTGATAGAATCGTTTGGCAATTTAACCATCCACCTAGTAGCTTCACCCCTCCAAAAGAACATGAATAGAATATACCATATAAACTCTTGTGAGATTTTCTTCAACACAAATTGCCCACACATATCCATAAAATTTTGAAAGTGTTCATTGGGGTCTTCATGAGCTAAACCCCAAACATTCCTCTTAATTAGAGTAGTTTTAGCATTGTTCAGTTACATGAAAAACTATCCTCCTTGTTGTGGAAGAAAACCTTGATAACTCTCACAGTTTTAATGAGGTTTATGTGCATGTCATTCAAATCACCTATATTGTCATTTTGTCCGTAGTGAATATTGTTGTCACGATCGTGGTCAGCATAGTTTAATACTGCAAATCATCAAATCCAAACCCCAAGCAACAATCTACTACAACTAAACAAATTTACAAATGAATTTCTCAAATGGAATTCCTTGCCATCATTCCCAGCAGTGGCGCCATTTTTTATAACGCTCAAACTACTCTCTAAAACAAATAAAAAGAGAAAGTTGTGTAGTCAATATAATATCTAATTAAGAGTCGAGGTTAAATCTTACAGAGAGAGATAAAGCATAGAGAATTCTATCAAGAAATTTGGAATATAAATCAGTTTATTTGCAGCAATAAAAACATTTGGCTGGATATTTCCACTAAATTTACGAATAAGTGTTTCTTATCAATAGTCAAAATTAAATTAAGATTTTAGAAATTCAAATAAGTAACAAGAAATCTAGGAACGCGGGGATTGAAAATTCATATCACATTGGGTAAATGTGTTGTTTTATAGTACTAAACACTCATGGATAGGTTGTATCATCTTCAATGACACTAGTCTTATTTCAATCTCATAGCAATAGTTCATAGGATCTCCTTTTTGTTTCACTATGTGCATAACTAAACAACTCAATACCTTACACCATGATCTCTTTTGATGCAAAAATAAGTCAAATACATCCAACTCATAATCTGTTTTTCAATAAAATTACAGAAATCAAACCTAAATTGCAAGTATCAAACTAATTACCCACTCAAATCAATCTCTTTTGAGCATTAATCAGAGATGGTAAGTAGAAATGAAGTCAAAAACATTACCCCATAAATAAACCTTATACTAATTAGCTCAAATTCATGTCTGAACTGTAATAAAATAGAGCATCATACAATACACACTACTTTAATCAACACCCAACCCTCTAATTGCACCTCTAGACTTTGGGGTTTTAGCCAGCCATCACAAAATGTAAAGAAACTATACCTTTCATGAAAGTAGTCATGGGTAACATGAAATTAAGAAGTTGTAAGAAATACCCACTTTGAATTCAACTTCAAATTTTCAATTTCAAGAAAAAATTTAAAAACCCCAAGACTAAAAGTGTTCTTCAAAAAGTAAAGTGTTTCTCTCTCTAAAACCCGAGGAAAAAAGTGTTTAGACTAGTCTCTCTAAATTAGTCAGCACGCTTCTTTTTCTCTCCTTTGGGCTATATATAGTTCCCTAAAATTCAATGTATGACCATTTCGATGAAGTTAGTCGGGCTCGCCGAGCATATTCATCGAATCGTCATTTTCTTCTTAGCTCGCCTTTATCTTTCTTTAGGGTTCATATGTTTGAACCTTAGTTGGAGAGTTCGTTCGAGTGTTTATATCACAATCGGTGGATCACCAAGTACCACCTTTGTTCGCCTTTGAAGCCTTCAATTATTCTCCAAGTCTTGTTACCTTTGGCGATGGTCAGCGAGTTCACAATTTTCATTCGGTGAGTCTCTGTTACATTTTGAATTCTCCTACTTACCTCAATAAATTCAAGAATTGAGCACTGCCAATTTTGGTTGGGTTGTATTAATTGGGCCATTCGCCCTTCGTATCAGGCGATCAACAATGTGGAGCTTACACTTCTTTTCATGTTATTGTCCATTCTTTAAAACATTCATCCTTGTCTTGTACCTTACCCTTCATAGTTGCAAAACATCAAAATAGTATTAGAATAGGACATAATAAGGGATTGATGAAACAAACTGTTAAACTAAATAGGCCTCAAATGACTATAAATCTATCACTCATCAAGCAGCTCATGAGAAGACAATTCTTGAGGAGAGAAGACTCTCCATTGATGGGGTAATAAGTGAGTAAGGCCATTTGGGACACTATAATATTTTATGGTATTCAGGGATTTACAAAGCCTTGTATTCCTTATGTTCATCATGGGTCCAAGAGTTTTACACAGCCATAGGCCTTACCAAAGAAGAGTAAGGGCATAGTTGGAATCCATTGGAAGTAGTAAAAGTGTATGTAAAGATGGTACAATGCCATGCAGGTGCAATGCCCTAGGAACTCCATAAAATCAAGTTGAGATCGTTACACTCGGGATGTGGCATGACCTTGATTCATCAAAAGTTTAGTTAGCACCTTTGATTTATGATGCTTCTCCTTCATGGATGGTTGACAATGCAAAGATAGAAAAGAAAGATATGAATGTTCGGCACCGTACTGGTTTGGAGTTATAAGCAAGAATAACATGCCTTCACAAAATTAATCTAACCTCCAGCACCCAAAGGTTGTCTTAGTTGGCACGTTAATTGATTGGGAGAAGATAAATGTGGGGTCAATTATTTTAGATCAGATATTGATGAGGGCTAGACAAAAGAATATCTCTTTCATTCCAGTTCTTGATCATATAGTTGTGTGAGACTATGGGAGTTCCATTCTGGGAAAGGAATAATGTAAGGATCAAGACTGACTACTTACGAGATGATTCAGCTAAGAGAAATCTTCCACCACCTAATACTATGCCCATAGTTGATCTTACTACTCTTAAGGCCAAGGCCACTCCATCTATGGAGCAGTTAGGTATACCCCAACATTCTTATGTACCATCTTCTTCCAATTCTAATGCTACACTAGCCCCTACTCATGTCTTCCAAACCCCCTTGATCCAGGCCATGGTATATCAAATAGGTAATCTTGGCCATTCTTCCGATGTAAGAGAAGCTAGGGTTGAGAGTGACATGCCCAAGTTGATTGAGAGAGCGATTGAGACTACATTAGCTCTTTTGAGAGATAAGTTGACTCAGTGTGAGGCCACTATTGTGTCACATGGTGAGAGGTTGGATAATTTTACAGCTAGGATGAGGGCTCGAGATAAGATAGAAGGTAATTTTGATGCTTTAACTGTAATGAGGGTTGAGATAGAAAGTCTTAGGGTTGATGTGTAGTAGATAAAGTCCATGGATATTTCTATGCTATGGGGTTAGATTACCTTGACCGATGCCCTAATTTTATACCTTCCTCTCTAACGAGTGTTGAGGTTCCTCTGAGTATGGTTGAGCAGCCGAGTGTGGGTGGTATTATTATTGATGCTAGTGTTAATGATAGTGTGGTTGTTGATGATGAGAAAAAGAGAGACTTGACGATGTTTATGATGAGGAGACAAATGAAGAGATACAGAGAGCAGAGGATGAGAAGCATACAACTGTGACCTTAGTAAAGTTGTATTATTTGGAGGATACAATAGTGCTAGCGATGATGTAGAGATCCTATAAGCAGACCTCCACAGTTGGCACCAGTGGGGTCTCTTCAGACTCCACCATTCCTCCTATTGATGTGTCGTGCAGTGATGCCTTGGTTGAACATTCTTTGTTTCCTCATGTGATTACTTTATGAGGCACTAATGCCAGGGATGATTCCACTCCTCCTCAGACTCCATATTCGATCACTCCAAGGTATAACCTGTTAGAAGGACTTTTATCTCTCCTCTCAATCACTTGGTATTTTATTCCTCATTAAGGATAATACTTTTATTATTTTTGGTGGAGTGAGGGCACTTGCACCAATACTCCCCTTTCGATTGTATTTTGTTATTTTTAATTTTAATTTTTGATAATTGTAGTGTTTTGTTTTTTTGGTTTTATTATAGTAGTTTGATGGTTTCAACTCAATTTTTCATTCCCTATTCATTTTCCCCATGAGTTTGAAAGTCTTTCAAATGCTTGACTTTTCATTGATAATGATTCGAGGGTTAATTATGCTTAATATCGATGTCTTTAATATTATTCATGATGAGCATGATGTTTAGTGTTGGTATTGCAAGTAGAAATCAGCATGGATGCAATTTTGAGTGATATTTTTAAATCTTGTGTTGACTAGCTACGTTTTGATTTTAGCCTTGCAATGAACATCACAAGTAAGATTTTCATCTTGTCGGGTTGTGCTAAATGATTATGTTTGAAGTGTCGTGTGGTAAGGTTTTACGTGAAAGAATTCTTGTTGAATTCTATAATTTTCCTTGATATTCAAATTGTCTAGCTTTAGTGAATGCATAGAATGATCTTGGGTGTAATTTTGATAGGGAACCCAAATGTTCATACCTTTCATTGTGAGGGTGTGCAACCATTTTTGTACCATTTGAGCGTAAAAAGTTTTTTGACAACCTTGTCGAAACCTCTTGAGCAAAATTCTCTCTAACGTCTCACCCGTAAATCCTTTTCTAAGAATTGGTTTGTTTGAATAGCCAACTTAGGCCAAAACCCTAAGTTGGGGGTGTTTAAAGGAAAAAGGAAAGAAAGAAAGATGAAGTGAGACTGAACTTTGAAGTGTGTTACGAAAAAACGGATCTGCTCCTTATAAAAAAAAGAGAGATTGTAATGAACAAACATTTTAAAATTGAAATGAAAAAAACAAAGTTTGGCTAAATAAAAAAGAGGCCTCCAATAAATAGTATTGACAAGTCAAACTTTGAGTTCCCAAGTGAAAAAAAATGGAGAGAACATGAGAAAAGGTAAAGATAATTACAACAATGCTTTGAAAAGGTAAAGTCACTTAGCCAAATTGATCATACCATAACCGTCTGCCCCATTAGAAGCCTTAAAGACCCTTGAGATCTTGCATGAACTAGGTTATGTGATCAGTGGAAATATGGGTAAACCTATGGGATGAAGGTTACATGTAATTTTCTTTACTAGAGTGAGTTGTATTGATTCCTATTTATTTTTTATTTGGTTTGTGAGAGTATGAAATTGTTCTTGATGTGTGGGCAATTGAATGTATTTGTTGAAACATGATTTTGTATTAGAAAAGAAGCTATAGTGAGCTTGAGCTTAGTTTGATACCAGCTATTCATAATTTGAAGTTTTTTGATAATGATTTAGTGTTGCATTTAATTGATAATAGTCTTGTAGGGGAACTTTCATGTTATCTCTCATTGAGAACTGTTGTAGACACCCTTATTGAACTAATTGTGTTCTTTATTTACTTAAGGACAAGCAAAACTTTAAGTTGAAGGTGTTGATGACTGGTAGATGTATATTCATTTCAGGCTAATTTAATTCAACAATTAGTGTCCTCAATGCCTAATTATGTTCTATTCTTATTATATTTTGATGATTTACAACTATGAAGGCTAAAGAACAAGGCACAAATAAATATTTGGAAGAAAGGCTAAAAATATAGAAAGAAGTGTAAACTCCACACTATTGATCACCAAACAAGAAGGGCGGATCGCCCAACTGGAATAACCTCGCCAAAAGTAATAGTGCTCAACACTTGAATTAATTGATGTAGGTCGGAAAACTTAAAGATAAAAGGCGACTTGCTTAACACAAAGGGCGAACATGCTCACTATCGCCAAAGGTGACAGGACTTTGAGCAAAAGTAAAGGCTTAAAAGGTGAATAAATGTAGTATTCGGAGATTCATTGAATGTGAAAGGCGAAATCAAATGAGCTCACCGACTAAAGTTATCACAAGAGACTCGATTTAATAATTGGCTAGTCAAAACGAGATGCAAAGAGTTCACATATTGTCTATGCAACTTCACTTGGCCTCATCGTAGCCGCATATTCATGTTTGTTCGATTAAGAGCACTATTCAAGTCAACGGTATTGATCGGAACCGACACTCAAATTTGCAAAAGAACAACCACATTTCACACAAAAGGGTGGCAAAATTTTTTGAAAGGGTCAAAATCATGTTGTAATATAAAATACGGAGCCACAAGCTTAAACTTCCAAAAAAATGCAGTATTAACACAATTATAAATTTCAACCCAAATATATAAACAGAACAAATATGCACAAAGATGGCGTCACCCCCACCACAAACAAAAATCGTTTGTCCTCAAATGTGAATAAAAGTATCCAAAAGTAAAAGTAAGTAAGACAGAGAGGGAGGTAAAGAAAGGATCTTGTCTATGCAGTCTTTCCATCTGTCTGGGCCTTAGTGCCCGATGTGGTACTCTGAATATGGGTATCAGTGCCCGGAGAAACCTCAGGAGGAATAGCAGTGCCAGATCCACTAGGAGCTGTTGTGGACGTCTTAGTCAGCAATGTCTGGATCACCGGTTACACAACTGTCTCCACAAGATCTGGAAAATATCTAAATATACTCTCCTCTAGTCTTTTTCTCATCTCATCATCATGTACTGCTATCTTCTCTTCGTCATTCTCTGCATTCGACTCCTCATTTGTTATGACATCCCTCTGTACTGATCCGGTGGTAGCCGGAGGAATCCCCGAGGTCTCAGGAGCCTTCTCGTCATCTGAACCCTGAATTAATGAAGTGAAGTTGGTAGACTTCAAATAGTAAACGTCCTTCCTCAAATTTGCTATTTCACCTTTCAAAGCTAAAACCTCGGATGTCTTCCCTGTCTACTCTCACAAGCAGTGACTCTAGTAGACAGATCATGAACAGAGATCCTAAGGGGGGTCAGTGCCACCAATATAGCACTCTCAATCATCCCTGTGATGGATCTTTCCAATCAAGTTGCCCTCACATCCGCTGAATAGGCCAGATTCCCCATTTTCAAGATCATGGCCTGAGTAATCCTGACAGGATGGGAAGAGGAGGAAGCACCTGGACCTGTGAAGAAGAGGAAGGAGCGGGTGTACCTGAAGGCCTAGAGGCCGGAGTAGGCAAAGATGCCTCTGCAGGTAACGAGTCAACATCAACATCCAGAGAAATATATTTCGGAACTACTCTCCTCCTGTCAATCTCCTCTCGTATGTACTCAGCCTCAATACGCCGGATGTCAGTGGAGGATGAAGGGGTGACCTCAATATCCTTCGCAGTGTCCCAAGGTACTTCAGCATGCTGGCACAACTCAGTGATCAGGACTGGCACTGGCAGAGATGTTTGCTTCTGTTTAGCTCTCATGGCCATCTCCTATGAAATCAGCAATCCCATATCGATGCGTCTCCTAGACATAATAGAGCCAAGGCAAGCTTCTTTCGGATGGCGCAAAATGGACTCATTTTGGTATGGCATTATGGTGTTGCTGATAAAGCCAGACCAGAACCTAGCGACAATTCTCAAGTCCCTCTTCTCAATAGGAGCACCTGTATCCATCCACCTCTGGGTGGTGTCAGAAATCATAGGAGAAAACCAACCCTTCAAGTCATCTAGGGACTGAGCAATGGGCAACCCCTAGTAAGGAAATGCAAAGTGCAGTGGTCTATTGAAAAAAGTGTTAATATATTCACTACCGCACCCAACTTCTTTTCCTCTGACCATGACCGACTTCATCGATCTGAATTTGCTTTCCTTTTTCTTGCTTTTGGGCACCAACTCCCTATAAGCTGTATAGAATTCCCGCACCCACGAAGGAATGTAAGTGACTCGGGGCCTAGTGAACTTCTCAAACTCATGGTAGTGGATAGAGTCCCTGACACTGGGGTACTTTCCCTCCAAGCCGTCTGTAGATAACAACTTCTCCTCTAGGATGGTACGTACCCCATCACCTTTCAATATATTCAGCAGTCGAGGTGGAGGAGTGATAGGGAGTGCAGGGGTCACTGGAAGTACCTGAGCTAGCACTGAACCTGTTTTAGGAGGTGGCAGCTGAGGGAACTCTAGTGGGAGAGGATTGAAATCTAGCTTGGTGTCGATTCCTTTGGTGAATTAGAAGCTCCTCATCTTCCGGTTCAGAAAAATCAGCCTGGGTGTCAGCAGCTACGTTCCTAGCTATACGCTTCTTTCTTTTTCCTTTGTCTCCTCGTGGGAGTTCTTGCCTTCTCTTCTGTGGGAGATTTGATCCCTCTTCGTTTATATTAATTCCCTGTGTTGTTTTCTCGGGTGGCATGGTTAGATTTGTACTTACCATATCTGCAAAAAATCAGGAGAGATTATGAGAAAATCAAACCTAAGCATAGAAAATCTATTGCAGACAGACTCATTGATCTAGTCGGCGAGTCGCCGAACCTCTTTGGCGAGCTAGATCAGGCTCGCCGAAGGGGTTGGGTAAAAAATTATGACAAGTCAGCATTGGGAAGGCCCTTTCGGCAAGCAAGGGTTTATCCGCCGAAAGTTACAGTGCGACAAGGGTTTCAGGGGTGCAGACAAAGGGTGATCAATCATACTTTTGGCGACCTCAGGTTTCTCGCCAAAAGTTACAAACTCAAACATCACATATAACATGAAATTAAAGGCGAGATGAGGTCATTAGGTGAACCGCCGAGTGGTTCGGCAAGCTCGACCCAACTCACCAAATGACCCAACGTGTTTATTTTCAATCCACCCTCTCAAATTCAACCCTGCAACCCCCGAAAACAAAATAAAAACATGCAATAGTTAAATTAGGATCTAACCGATAGCATTCATCACCCCGGAATACTCAAACTTCTTCCAGTTTTTTCAAATTTGACCATTTGACAACAATTGCCATTAAGAAGAGTGTCACCATTTCTATCATTGAGCAATATACGTTATTTAGCGCAAACATGGGCAACTTATACTTCACCTAATCAATCTACACATAATGCAACCACAACCCAATAAAATTTCAATTATTTGAAAATACACAAACTACGGGCATTCGATGATCAAAGCAATACGGGCAAATTTTTTCAATTAAAATGGGCATTAAGACAATCTATTCCTATCAGAGAGCCCCAACACATATCACTAAGATACAATCAGTGCAAATGAGTATAAAATTTTCAAAGGTAAACTCGGGGTTCGGAAACCAACCTTAGAAGCCAATTAAAATGGGATTGAAATCCTAGGCGGCAAAGAAATCCTAGTTTCAAGCACGAATCAACAACCAAAATACTAATGAAAAGCAAGAATATTGAGAATACTAACTTGGTGTGAGTGTGTGAAGTTTAAAAGCGAGGGAAAGTGAAGAGTTTGAAACTTTTAAAACCTTTGGCCATATATAACCGTCCAGTTCGCGACGATTCGGCGACATTAGTCGCTTTCATCGATCAACTCGGTGAAGCGCCGAATGGTCACTTACCACACCAATTTCTATAGGACCTGCATTTTCTTGGGTGTTAAGACGCAGTCTTAATCGTGGTCATTGACCTGGTCGGTGGCTCTGAGTTGAAATAATGTTGAGCCAAACGGCGAATCAAGTCGGGCATGCCGAACTCTTCGGTGATACTCACACTGGACCATTTTCTTGCCAATCTGCATTTTCCAAACACTTTCCGCAATTAAACCTGCACAACCAACACACCATTATTTACAAAAACAAAAGTAAATTACTTAAGGGTTTTGGGTTGCCTCCCAAACAGCGCCTTAGTTAACGTCGTGGTACGATGCAAGTCAGCACTGAAACTTCATTTTTGGGGTTAAACCTAGTGCAACTAGGTGATACCAATTGTTCATTTGGATAGAGTTGAGGTAATACATGACCCAAGAGAGTTTCAATTAGCTGGATAGATGTAGAGTGAGAACCGCTCATCATATTTAGCACATCTACATTTTCTCTAATCTTCTCTAACACTCTATCTTGCTTATTTAGCTTTTGGAAAATGGTTAGTAACATATCCTCGATACGTCTATTTTCATTGTCCATAGACCTTTCCTGCTCGGTAGGTGGTATGCATTTGATCTTCTTTTTGGACATCACCTCTAGTTCCTCGACCTTTTGGGTCAGGTTATCCATCTGACCCAGAAAAATAATCAATTGCTGGTCCTTCTCAGTATCCTTGTTGGTTTTAGCCACAAGGTCAAGAAATTTAGTTGCGGTCTCATAGAAGTATCTCTCAAGGCCACCCGGGATGAGTCGATTGATTAATCCTTTATTTCCAAGATTAAGACTCCTATAGAAGCACTCTAGTAGAGATAGATCAAGAACTTCATGAGTTGGGCATTGTATCAACAGTGCTTTAAACCTCAGCCACGACTCATGAAAAAGCTCACCTTCCATATGTTTGAAGGTCAGGATGCTATCCCTGAACCTCATCACTTCCACCGAGAGGTGCTCTATTGGTTCATAGTCATTAACTATACTCATCTCTCTTATGTTGAAAGACCTAGTTGTGCAAATTGTGGCAAGAAGCATGAAGGCAAGTGCCTAGTTGGCACGGATGGTTCCTTAAGTTATGGGAGGATCGATCATATGAATAGAGATTTTCCCATGCTAAAGGTTCAAGGGAGAGAGGGCAAGAAAGTCCCTCCAAGTGGTTCAAATTCCAATGCTCCCAAGAAAAACCGCTTTTATGCTCTTCAATCTCGAGGTAACCAAGAGAGCTCCCCGGATGTTGTGACGGGTATGTTGCAAGTCTTTTCCATTAATGTTTATGCATTGTTAGACCCCGGGGCCACTTTATCATTTGTTACCCCTTTTGGTGGCTATGAAATTTAAAATGCTCCACGATGTGTTAGAAGAACTTTTTTCAGTGTCTACCCCGGTGGGTGACTCAGTTATAGCTAAAAGAGTTTATAGCATTTTTCCCATTTCATTTTCTCATAAAGTCACTTTTCTTGATTTAGTAGAATTATATATGTTGGACTTTGATGTCATCTTGGAGATGGATTGGTTTCATGCATGTTTTGCGTCCATTTATTGTAGAACCTGGGTGGTTAAGTTTCAATTTCCTAATGAGCCTACTTTAGAGTGGAAGGGGGGAACTTTTATCCCTGGAGGTCGTTTTGTGTCATGTCTAAAAGCTAGAAAAATGATCTCAAAGGGGTGGATTTACCACATTGTTAGGTGTATGGACATTCAGTCCGATAATCCTTCTTTATAGTCGGTCCTCGTGGTGAGTAAGTATCCGGAAGTCTTCCCCGATGACTTTCCCGGCATTCCTCCTGAATGGGAAATAGACTTTGGCATTGATCTTTTTCCGGATACACAACCCATATCCATTCCCCCTTATCGGATGGCTCCGGCCGAATTGAAAGAATTGAAGGAGCAACTCAAAGACTTGTTAGATAATTGGTTTATTCAACCAAGTATATCTCCATGGGGCACTCCGGTATTGTTCGTAAAGAATAAATATGTGTCCCTTAGGATGTGTATTGATTACCACCAATTGAACAAGGTCACAATAAAGAATAAGTATCAACTTCCTAGAATTGATGATTTGTTTGATCAACTCCAAGGGGCTACCTATTTCTCAAAAATAGATCTTCGTTCGGGTTACCATCAACTAAGGGTAAGGGGATGTGACATTCCCAAGATGACCTTTAGGACACGGTACGGTCACTATGAATTTGTGATTATGTCTTTCGGGTTAACAAATTCCCTAGCGGCATTCATGGACCTAATGAATAGGGTGTTTAGAATATATCTCGATTCATTTGTGATCGTCTTTATCGATGATATTTTGATCTATTAAAGGAGTGAGGGTGAAAATAAGGATCATTTGAGGATAGTATTGCAAGTCCTTAAGGACCACCAATTATATGCTAAGTTTAGTAAGTGTGAGTTTTTGGCTAAGGTCGGGTGCGTTCCTTGGTCATATTGTGTCAGGAATGGGTATTGAGGTTGATCCTAAGAAGATGGATGCAGTCAAGAGTTGGCCTAGACCTCTAACTCCTATCGATATTAGAAGCTTTTTTGGGTTTGGCTGGTTATTATAGGAGATTTGTTGAGGGTTTCTCCTCCATTGCTTCTACATTGAAGACCTTGACTCAAAAGAAAGCTAAATTTGTGTGGTCGGAGGCTTGTGAGAAAATCTTCCAAGAGTTGAAAGATAGACTCACTTCCGCTCTGATGTTGACATTACCAGAGGGTAACGATGGGTTTGTGGTATATTCGGACGCTTCTCGAGTGGGTTTGGTATGTGTCCTTATGCAAGGTGGTAAGGTGATTGCCTATGCTTCAAGGCAACTCAAGGTCCATGAGAAGAATTATCCGACTCATGACCTTGAATTTGCAGCGGTTGTGTTTGCTTTGAAAATATGGATACATTACTTATATGGGGTCCATTTTTGTTATGTTGCATACATGATGGGCTGCTAGTCTTGGGTCTTTATTTCTGCAAGGTGTCTAAATCTTTATTTGAGGACGAATGTTCCCAAGGGCGAGATAATGTAACACTCCAAAAAATGGTAGGTTAAACTACAGCCTAAACGTAAAGGTAGTAATCAATTAAAAGCTCCCCCAATGTTAGTAAGTCAATTAAGGTTGAAAAGAGGTCTATTTGAGTCAAGGCCAAGGGGAAAGTGCCAAGGCAAAGGGGCCAAGCCAAGACAAAAGGCCAAGTCTGCCCCTAGCTAGGAGAACACTACCCCACCTTCACGATTGGGACCACGGACCGTGGTCCACTCCACGGCTCGTGGAGCCCTTCGTGAAGATGCCTTAGGCATTGAAGGTAAGGGCCCCAAGTGGCAAGCTCACTTCCTCAAGGACAACGAGAGGGACCATGGCTCGTGGTCTTCACCAAGACTCATGGAGCCCCTCGTGATAATGCCTTGGGCTTGTAAGCCTAAGGCACCATGTGCCTAGCCACAACCTCACCTTCACGGGAAGGACCACGTGGTCCTCACCACGGCTCGTGAAGGTGGCTCATCACACCTGGGTGTGGTCATTAAGTGAGGGTTAGTTTAGTCTTTTCCTATTTTAATCTAATTGAAGTGTGGTCATTTTGGGTATTTTTAGGAGTACTATATAAGTCATTTTAAGTAAAAACTCACCAAAAACAATTCATTATACTCAAATACCCAAATCAAATCAAAAAGTTCCCTTCTCTCTCAATATTTCTCTCTCTAAACTCAAAGAAGAAGAAAGAAGCCATTGGAGATAGGGTTTGTGTATTTCATAGTTTCTTCCTCAAGTTTCTTGGGTATTTCCAATCACGGTATGGATGATTTTCATCTATGGGTAGTCTCCACCCATAGAGTCCTCTCAAAAGTTGATTTTCAAGATTCCAATTTCCCCAAACCTAGGGTTTTCAATCTATGACATGGGCCTCCTTCCAAAACGTTTTCAATTGTTTATTTATGGTTGATTTTCGTTAGCTATGTTGAATTTTAATTGGATTGATGAAGTATTGTTGTTGTATGATGAAAATTCCACATAGACCCATGATTCCCCCATATTGACAAATCATGAATTAATAATGTGGGTTGGTTGGTATTACAATTATGTCAATTGATTATGTTTATGAAGAATTAGTTATTGAATCATGAAATTTCTCTTATATTATGTAGATATTGTATATGTTTGGGATGATTGTGATTCATGGCCCTTGTAGGGCAAAGGTATGAGGGTTTGTACCTCTTTGTGAGAATTGTGTATGAGATTGTGATTTACTTAGAAAGTGAAGATCCTATGATGCTTGTGTAATTGTGGTATTGTTGTAAGATCATTCTCCACCACCTTTACACCTGACTATGCATGATATATTATGACTATGGTAGTATTGTTGTGTTGAATGAAAGGATATTTTCATGACCACACTATGTATATGATGTGAAAGGTTTACTCACATATTGATGACTCCAATGTTGAAAGGACATTCTCACCTCATGAATCTATGAGCTGTTATGACACCATGTTGATTTGAGTGCTTAGTGCATTCTTTCATGAACATGAACTTAAGTAAAGATTTAATGTGATTTTTAAAGGGAATTATGCCTAGCACCGAGTGGATATGAAAATGAGATGGAAACTTTTACTTTAAAAAGTCTGGCTTCCGAATGTATGTTATCTCATGAGATGGAAACCTTTGACGTTAAAAAGTCCAGGTTTGTAGTAGCAATCTCCTTATCTCATAACTATGTGCCCACATAGGTATTTAGCTAGTGGATCCACCCAAAAGCTATTATGTTAGTCCTACCTTAGGAAAGTAGGACACTGATGTTTGATGTAATCAAAGACACGACTTCCAATTTAGGTGTCAATGATCTCGTGTAGTAATATAACTCAACCGAATGGGTTGGGGTCGAGTCCCAAGGGAGTGGTTGCAAGAATTAATAGAAAAGTAAAATGAAGTTCTAATTAGTCATAGCTATAAATATTAATGAATAAAAACATACTAAATCTAAAGTTGACACGAATGTCAATTATCAAATGGTGGGTTTGTATTAAACTAATGAAAAAAATAGAAAAAATATAAAGATGCGAGATAGGGAGACGAAATTCTTGGGATGTGATAGTAATATAAGATAAAATATACTATTGGGTAAATGCTATTGATAGTAAATCGTTGTATATTTGTAACTAGGCTAGATTTTAGTGGGGGTAAATTCTCTCTCGAGCAACTTACCCTGATTCAACTCGGTTTCTCTCGAACACCGAGTTGCAGCATTTAAGCACAGCCTCCGCCTTAGCCCATTCACTCTCTCGAGCTGAATGTGTGGGAGAAGGCCTAGGATTCACTCTCTCGAGATGAACCCACGACGACCCAATAACCACCGGCTATCGATTTAGTAGTCTTAGTTTTAAAACCTTTCTCTCGAGCAAGCCAAAAACACTTAGATGAAATCATATTTGCAACTACAATCCCATTAAGTTCAAACAAAACTACTAAACAAAATCACATTTAAACAGCAAATAGACTAACAATAAGCAATACCCAATAAGGAAATTTAACCCATATTCACAAAATCACATACCAAGAATTGGGGTTTTAGCTAGACATGAAAAAGAGATAGAAATCAATACCAACAAGTGTTTCCATCAAGTGGGTATGATAGAAAATGTCTTTAAACACGTCAAGGATGAAGATTCTTGGATACCCACTTCCAATTTCTTGGAGTTGAAAACCTTCAAAACTTTCATACTCAAGAACAGTGTCTCTCAAAAACTCTAAGAACTAAAAATTGAAAATATTCTAAATCTTAGTAACAATTCTCTAAAACTTGATACTAAGCTACATAATTAAATGAGTATTTATAGTTATTGAAAATTTGTGCTGCGAAGGATCACTCGGCACTGTTAGTCGGGATCGCCGATACACTCGGTGATCCGCCATTTGGTCTGGTTCATTGTCTTTCAGCTTTTGCCTTCAGTATCTTCGCCTTTTGATTCATTGGGAGACATGGAAATGCTTCACAAAACTGCTCGGCTATGCACCGACTGCTCCCTTTCATCGTCAACTTGATCTTTTCCTTCAGGGCTCAACACACTAGAACTTTGGGTGAGGTTAAGGCCTTTTGGAGACTCGCCTGATGTATTAGGTGATCCTCTTTCCTTCTTTTCTTCGTTCTTTTCATCCACCTTGTTCCTTTTTGCTAGTAGTGTCCATGTTTTGCCTCAAACTCCAAATACCTGAAACTTAAGGATTTCCATCAGTTATTGAGACAAAATATGCATTTGATGACACTAATTCAATCAAAATATAGCCCTATATGAGTCCAAATTATGGACTCATCAGACACCTCTTTTCGGTGTGGGGGTAAGACACCGGATTCCATGTAGCTCACATGGCTATGTCGGTTAAGGCAAAATTTTCCTATATGATAAGAATATGAATTATGTTAAGAATATGGAATTTAGCTATGATTTCTCAAGAGGTACTACTTAGTATGAGTGGGGGTATGGGACTCCATTTATACATTGCACAAGTGGGCTTTGACAGGGGTTGTGGTAAGGTTCTTTTATGCTATGAAGACTTATGAATTATGTATGTATGATATGTATGGTTGTTAAGGTTGAATTTACTTACTAAAAGTTTTGAATATGAATGCTTCCTTGAATGTGAGTATTGACTATGAATAAGGTTAAGGTATGATATGTATGATGTTGGTGATCCAAAAGTGGTACTTTCCATTTTGTAGGGTTATGGGATCTTGCCTTTGCATCGCACTAGTATAGATTTGGGGTTGCTTATGATATGTTTTGACTTATGTTTCTTCATAAATGTGCATGATGGCTTTTAAACTTGCTAAATGCATGATTTCAACTAAATGGCCCTTTTAAGCATGTTTTAAGGATTTTTATGCATGGCTTCCATACTTAGTATTTTATGTGCTAACCCATATTTATACATTTACTATGAGTGTAGGTTCCGGTCGTTGAGACGTTCTTCTCCTTTCAAGTGAAGCTTAGGTTGACTATTCCCTAAACTTGGTGAGTCCTCAAGGTTCGAGTACAAGATGTTATTCTTTTCTAGCTTCTATTGTACTTTCTATTTTTGAGACTTTATTGTAAAGGGCTTTGACCCTAATTGTATTATCTATTGTACTAGATGGTAATTCAGACAAGGTTTAGACTCTTATATTCATTTATGAAAAAGAAGTTGACTTCGATTGTAAGCGTTTTAAATTCTACATCATTTCTATGAATTTATGTTTATGATTATGCTAAGGACTTATATGAGACGCCTTCAGGGTCAAGTACACCGTGTTTCCCCTAGGGCGTAACCCCAGGTCGTGACATGTTCCCTGATGATTTACCAAGTATTCCTACATAAACGGAAATACACTTTTATATTTACCTTATGCCATATACGGAACCTATCTATATTCCTCTTTATCGTATGGCTCTGGCACAACTGAAAGAACTAAAGGAGCATTTGAACGATTTGTTCGATAACAGTTTCATCCAACCAAGTATCTCTCTAAGGGGTTCTACAGTTTTGATTATTAGAAAGAAGGATGGTTCGCTTCGTATGTGTATTGAATATCGGCAATTGAACAAGGTTACCATTAAGAATAAGTATTCTCTTCCAAGGATAGATGATTTGTTTGACGAACTTCAAGGAGCATGTTACTTCTCTAAGATTGACCTCTGGTCGGGTTTTCACCAATTGAAGGTGAAGAAAGATGACATTTCAAAGACGCTTTTTGAACTCAGTATAGTCATTATGAGTTTTTAGTGATGTCATTTTAGTTGACTAATGCTCCGGCGGCATTTACGGATTT
Source organism: Solanum chiquidenum (assembly GCA_029582725.1). Classification (NCBI taxonomy): domain Eukaryota; kingdom Viridiplantae; phylum Streptophyta; class Magnoliopsida; order Solanales; family Solanaceae; genus Solanum; species Solanum chiquidenum. The sequence continues at coordinate 49,564 of JAJOOS010004757.1, forward strand.
GATGAATAGGGCATTTAGACAATACCTTGACATTTTTGTGATTGTATTCATTGATGATATATTTGTCTATTCGAGGAGTGAAGATGAGCATACCGATCATTTGAGGATTGTGTTGCTAGTCCTCAAGGACCAACAACTCTTTTCAAAGTTTAGCAAATGAGAGTTTTGGTTAAGGTCTGTGGCTTTTCTTGGGCATACTATTTTCGATAAGAGTACGTAAGTAGATCCTAAGAAGACGGATGTGGTTAAGAGTTGGAGTATACCTCTATTCCCTTTAGATATAAGAAGTTTCTTGGGTTTAGCCACAGTTACTATAGAAGGTTTGTTAAAGAATTTTCTTTGATTGCTTCTCCATTGACGGCATTGACTGAAAAGAAGGTTAGGTTCATATGGTTCGAAGCATGTGACAAGCGTTTTAAAGAACTAAAAGATAGACTTACTTCTGCTCCGGTGTTGACATTACCGGAAGGGACTGATGGTTTTATTGTCTATTGTGATGTCACAAGAATTGGGTTAGGGTGTGTCTTTATGAAAAATGGAAAAGTTATTTCCTATGCTTCAAGGCAACTTAAGATTCATGAGAAGAATTATCCTACTCATGACCTTGAACTAGAGGCGGTTTTTGTGCCTTAAATATTTGGAGGAATTATTTGTATTGTGTGCACGTAGATGTCTTTACCGGCCACAAGAGTTTGCAATATGTGTTTAACCAGAAAGATCTAAATCTTTGCCAAAGGAGGTCGCTTGAGATACTAATGGATTATAACATGAGTGTTCTCTATCACCCCGGTAAAGAGAATGTGATAACGGATGCTCTTAGTCGATTGTCAATGGGCAGTGTTGCTCATGTTGAAGATAATAAGAAAGAGTTAGTTCCAGATGTTCATAGATTGGACCGATTGGGTTTTTGGTTAGTTTAATCTACCAAGGGTGGTGTTATAGTTCAAATCATCTTTTGTGGTTGATGTTAAGGGCAAGCAAGGTCTTGATCTAATTTTGGTTGAATTGAAGGAAGCGATTCTTAAAAAGTTCGTTGAGGCTTTCCCCAAAGGGGGAGATGGTGTACTTAGATATCAAGGTCGTTTGTGTATTCCTAATGTACATGATTTGAGAGAACAAATCTTGTCAGAAGCCCATGGTTCTCGATATTCCATTCACCCGGGAGCCACCAAGATGTACTGTGACTTGCGGGAGGTCTATTTATGGAATGGGATGAAGAATGATATTGTGGAATTTGTGGCTAAGTGTCCTAATTGTAAACAAGTGAAAGTTGAGCATCAAAAGTTGGGAAGTTTATCTCAAGATATTAGCATTCCTACTTGGAAGGGGCAAGATTTGAACATGGACTTCATTGTTGGTTTGCCTCGCACCTAGTGGCAACATGATACAATTTGTGTTATTTTATATCAAATGATGAAATTGTCTCATTTCATTCCTGTCAAGGTCTCTTATTCGGCAGAAGACTATGCTAAGTTGTATTTGAAGGAAATGATGAGGTTGCATGGCATGCCCTTATCCATTCTCGGATCGTGGTACCCAATTCACTTCTTAGATTTGGAAATATTTCCAAAAGGGTCTTGGTACTAATATTAAGCTTTGTACGACCTTTCATCAAAAAACTGATGGGCAAGCGGAACGTACTATCCAAACTTTAAAAGATATGTTGAGGGCATGTGTAATTAACTTCAAGGGTAATTGGGATGATCACTTGCCTTTGATTGAGTTTATGTATAACAATAGCTATCACTCAAGTATTGGTCTGACACCATTTGAGGCTCTATATTTTTCATGACCACGGCCTACACTCCGGACATGGCCGACATTTTAGAACCATTGTTGGTCCCCAAGAGAACCCACATACTGGCTGCCTACAAGCGGGAGACCAACTCAAGCATACATAAGCTTAAAATTGAATTAAATTCATTGAATAGTGAACTTTAAGAAAGTCTGAACAATACTCAAAAGAAAGTAAATACGGAAACTAGTCTACTTTGTCTATCTATGAAGCCTCTACTATAACAGAAATATATCAAGACAAGACCTACGACATCTCAAAACTACTAACTATAAGGTAAAGGAAAAGTCCTCCGGAATATAAAAAGGCTCACCAAAGCTGACTAGAATATCACATGACCTCAACGAAACGCTTGTTGATAATCATGAATACTTGTATCTGCATCATGAAATGATATAGGCCAAATGGCTCAGTATGTGGATTGAACGAGCATGTAGGGGAATTATAAATCATAAACATAAGCTTGAGTTTGATAAAAAGAAAACATTCTTACCTCTTCTCAACTCACTGAACTAAACTCAACTCAAGAATAAGATAGTCAACTCAAAGATATGATACTCAACTCAAAGATATGATACTCAAGATACTCAAGGATAAAGCAACCATAAAACATGCAATATATGGAAACTTTTAAAACAATAGCTAATAACTCAATTGTATTGAAGAATAAAATAATAACTCTATTTGTATATAAAAATACAATATAACTCTGTTGAAGATTCTGTAACCGACAACCATCACTATGAGCCAATCAATGATACAATGTTTCACCTCATGTTGATAGGTCCATCCTATACTTTGTCGAGGTATAGGATGATATCGTGACTATGGATCCATCTAATTGGCCTTCTCGGAGGTGGTGAGGAATCGCATGAAGAATCAATGCTATCTTGAATAAAATAATGGGACTTCCGAATCATAAAAGACTCTAACCCAATTCGGTACTCGATACTAATCCTAAAATAATTAATATAACTTTGAGCCAAATTCACCCTTTACAAAGAATGGGCTTCTTACATTACTTGAAATACTTTTCAAAACATGAGACATGTTTACCTTCTTCAAAACATGCACTTATGAACTTATCTTTCAATTCCATTAATTAATATAGGTACATATGTATATGTATATATATGAATAAAATAACATTAGAAACTCTTAAGTCTTTATGAAATAGAAGCTTTAAACTTTTTCTCAAAACTCAGTTTAAAGCACAATGATTGATTTTCAAAGACTCTCAAAACTTATAACTCAATTCGTAGGGTTAATGCGGAATTATGGGAGTGAACGACTCATCTTGAGGACCTCAATAACCATATAGAAACTCATGAATACAACTCTTTCTCAAAACTCATCTTTACTTCCTCAAAAACTCAGTTTAAAACTCAAGTGCTGGCATTGAAAATATTTTCAAGATTTTTAACTCAAAATAGGGTTCATGTTGAATTATATACATGAACAAATCAACTCAAGGATCTCAATAACAATATAGAAACTCAATACTTAGGAATAGATATAAAAAAATCAAGAATTCAACAACTCAAAATCAACTTAGCTCAAGAATACTCAAATCTAGGGGTAGAATTCTAGATTTCTCTTTTACTGATTTAAAAGTAAATGGAGAGCGTGAGGACGAACTAGTCCAACACTATGATAGCCTTACATAACTGGAAGAACAAGGTTCTTAAAGATTCTTGAAGAAGAACTTGATTAGATGCCTTGAAACCCTAGATTGAATGTAAAGTATCAAGAAAACCTTTCTTGAGATTCTTGAGTTAGTTTCTTTAAATCTCTATGGCCAAGAATTATGATTTTCATTAGTGTTTCATAATTGTATTGAGGAATTTGAGTTGGAAAGAATGAAATTCTTGGACAAAAACTTACCTTGAAGAAGACTCTTGAAAAAGATGGAAAGAATCTTGAAAAAGATTGAAAGAATCTTGAATGGCGTCTTCTACTTTGATTTTTCCTTAGGGTTTTTCCCTATGGTATGAGAGAGAAGAGAATGATGGATTAAAAGATGAAAATCTGATTGTTTTGAGCCTTTTATTAGTCAAGAAATTCGTGAAGGGTTTTCTTGAAGGTAAAAATACAAAAACGACCCTTTTTAATGTCTTCCCATGTGCTTATTCGTAACAGCACTATATCAGGTTCCTAAAATGGTCATAAATTTTTACTTAGAAATTGGATTGATGCGAAATTTGTGGCGTTGAAAAGTAGATTCAAATGATAGAATTATCGGCCACGTAACTCTTTATATTCTAAGAGATATGGTCATTTGAAGTTGACGTTAGTAGAATCTTACATTAGATTTTAATCGATAAGGAAACTTCAAGAACACTTATCAAGAACTCATCAAGAAATTAAATTTCTCAATATTTATGGATAGATTCGCAAAAGATACTCATGATTGGTGCTTGGATGAATGAAACCAACACTATGGAAGTTTACATACCTTAAAGAACTAGGTTCTTGGCAAAATATTGAATTTCTTGAACGAACGCTTGAAACTTTTAACTTTTTCTCCTCTTGAATCTTCTCTGTAAACCCTAAATGTCTTGGGGATAAATGAAGTTGATTCTAATATGTTTAGACTCCTAAAACCTTACTAAAAGCGTTTAAATTTGATTGGGTAAGGAAAAGACCAAAATACCTCTCATATTTTTGGGTAACTTTCCTTATTTGGATAGCCCAACTTCAAACGGGCATGTCTTCCTCATACGAGCTCCAAAATTAGCAAACTCGGCGGGTTGGAAAGAGGATTGCAAGACCTTTTATTTTATATCTTATGGTTCTCCTAACTCATCATGTGCTAAAAGTTATGGTCATTTGAACTTGATCCAAAACTTAAAATAACTAAGGAATGGATTGAATGAATTCTCTTTAATTATTTTTGGAACTCAAGGTGCTATATCTCGTGACCTTAAAACTTAAGAAAAAATTAAATTCCTTCGGAAAAACTTGCTCACTACGAAGGATGGTTCAAGTCTTAGCTCAAAAATATTTTTCAGGGTATTACTATATTGAAGGAGGTATAGATCTCTTATAGGTTGGTTTGAGGTGGGTAAAGTGGCCCTATTTGGTCCCGAGCTGGTACATGAGGCTATGGAGAAAATTCGACTTATTAGATAAAGGTTGAAAATGTCTCAAAGTTGAAAAAAGTCCTATGCCGATGTTTGAAGAAGAGATCTTGAGTTCGATGCTAATGATTGGGTCTATTTGAAAATTTAACCCATGAAGGGTGGAATAAGGTTCGGCAAGAAAGGGAAGCTTAGTCCCCGATATGAAGGGAAGTTTAGTCCCCGATATGTGGGCTCATATCAGATTTTGAGGCGTATTGGCAAGGTTTCTTATGAACTTGATTTGCCTAACCACTTGGCATCGCTTATTCCAGTTTTCCTTCTCTCCTTATTGAAGAAATGTGTTGGAAATATGACATCTATAGTTCCCTTAGAAGGTTTGAAGGTTAAGGAGAATATTTCTTATGAGGAGTTTCCTATTGAGATTTTAGACTAGCAAATTAAGAAGTTGAGAAATAAAGAAGTTACTTCCGTGAAAGTTTTTTGGAGGAATTAATTAGTTGAGGGTGCTACTTTGGAGGATGAGGCCGATATGATGTCTTGTTATCCTCATATCTTCCCCTCCATCCCTACTCAAGCTTGAGGTATTTAGCTCCTCAGGCTCTACTCAGTCGGTATTATTTCTCTTAGATATTCCCATGATTTCCTCATATGCATGATTCATGAAAATCTTAAATTTTGAGAAAATGAACTTACATGATTGATCCCTACATGTTTGTGTGCATTTGAGTATGAGTTGCATAAAGACTTCATCATATGATGGTTTGAACATGCTTTAACTTGTAGTTGATGTTTCCTCCTCGGATAAGTGCATTTATATGATTGGATTCATGATAGGGCTGTTAGATTGAGTTTCTACCTTCCTTATGATGTTTTGAATCTCATTCAAGGATGAATTTTCCAAGGGGGAGATATCATAACAGCTCGGATTCAGAAAAGAGAAAATTTTAGTCTTTTAGAAAATCTGGTTCCGACAAATGCCACCAACGGACCGTCGGCAGGCCCATGGTTGGTCAATCTAATTTTCCTAAAATGTCAAGTTTTAGTACTTTTTTAACAGTTCACTAGGATGATCTGTCGTTCAGTGTACGAGTCGTAAATAGATCTCGTAGATGAGTCCCAGGCCTAGAGAAATTCTAGGGTCAAGAGTTGAGACCCACTGTCTGTCCTTGGGACCACGGCTCGTGGGTGGGTCCCATCAATCGAGGTCAAAAGATCAAGGTCTCTGAACCCATCAACGGCCGACCAGGATGGTCTATTGGTGGAACCACAGACCGTAGGTCTCCACCGTCGATGGTGTCGACAGTTATTTTCTTAGGGGTTTTTGGGTCTTTTTCTAATTATTCCAGCCTAATACTATGTCATTTTACCCTTCATCTAAAGTCCTATATAAGTACTTTTACCCCCGAATTTCCCCAATTTAAATCATTCTCTCAAATTCCTAAAAGAAGAACAAGTCTTCCTCTAAAATATTTTTCTCTCTAGAAATTGAAGAAGAAAGCTAGGGTTTGCAAGTCAAGTCTCCAATTCCACCATTGAAGTTAATCTTTTGGCATTGAGATATGATAGTTTTCATCTATGTAGCCCTTTCTTCCATGGAGTTTGCGAATTCTCCAATTATGAAGTTAGAAATCCTCAATTGAGTTTGGCTTTTTCTTCCATGTCATAGGTTCCTTTCTATGTTGATTTATTTGATTGAATTATGATGTCTTATGCATGAATTGAGTTAATTTCATATTTTTAAGTTGAATCCATGAACCCATGTCTAACCCCATATTTTTTCCAAGTTATGATAATATAATGTGGCTTGTAGAACTATGAAAGATGAACTTACGAAATCATGCATGTTCTCATGAATTTGATGTAAATATTTTAAGAATGCTTTGAGTGCGAAGTACCAATGATATTGTTGTTGTTGTGTTCTTGAAAGAATTTCTCACCATACACATGAACACATGATTGCCAAAGGATAATCTTAGATAAAAAGGGTTCTTAAGGTTGAAAGGCTTTCTCACCTAAAATGAACCAATGTTAAGGAGCTATTTTAATGTTGAGGCAAGAGGTGATTACCCATACTCTCTATTGGAAGACAAGAGATGATTACCCATGTCACATGATGGAAGGACAAGAGGCGATTACCCATCTTCCTTTAAAAGATAAGATGATTATGATTAAGAACTATTCCGCTGAAGTCATGTTTAGTACCGAGTGGACAAGTGGCAATTAACCATGTACCATAAACTATGTTTCAACATAGGATTGTCTAGATAGACATTAGCTAGTTGATCCATATAAGCTAGAAGTTCATGATTTTTAACTTGGCAAGTGGGACAACCCTTTTCGGTATGGGAGACACTGTTTTTCAATGTTAATAGCTCACATGGTCTTATATGTTCGTTAAGGCTACTTCCCACAAGCAAGATATGATGAACTAAGGTTACTTCAAGAAGTATCTCACATGTGTTTTAATATTATGTTTATTTGCATTGACCATGTTTTACGACTCATGTCTTCTAACCCTTTTTATATCATGTTTTAGCTTGGTCATGGCATACCATGAAAGATATCCCTTTTTATGCATGTTTTCAAATGTTTTATGCATGTCTATCATACTTGGTACATATTTTGTAGTAACACATACTTTTGCCTACATTTCCCCAAATGTAGGGTCCGACCTTACAGATTTGAACTTTCGTGGCTAGGGATCTCATATAGAAGGTTGAATATTGGTGAGTCCTCATCACCCAAGGATAGAGCTTGATTTCCCTTTTGACTTTACTTTCAGTCTTTCGAACTTGATATATAGGCTACGTCTTGATCAATGTAATGTATTAGATGGCTTTGAGACGATATGTAGGCTTCTGCTTTTCTTTATAAAACTTTGATATGTTGAAATTGTCGTTTAAATCTCCTATGTTCTATTATCTTGAATGATCAATGCTAATGGCTTGTATGGAACCTTTCGGGGTCTTATACGTCATGTCACGCCTAGGGGCTACCTTGGGTCGTGACACGAACAATTCATCACCACTTCTTTAAAGTCCTCATTTTCATACAAAAAGTTGAGGAATCTAATTGTCAGAATCCTCTCAACTGGGAGAAGTAAAGGGACTTGATCTGATCTTGTTCTAGCTAGGATGTTCCACTTCAATATGCCCATTCATACCCAGAAAATTTGATCGCCTTCTAAAAATGCATTCTCAATCAGCTCAGCCATAACACTAAGTGAAGGGACTGCCTTTAAAATTTATATAAAAAAACTCATAGGAATTCACAGCGAATGTCGAATCCTCATACTTCTAAGGAT
>JAJOOS010004758.1:0-42809 GCA_029582725.1 Solanum chiquidenum
TATATATAATTTTAATTAATAAAATCAACCTCAGGAGATGAGTTTATATTAAAATAAATTAATAAATAACGACCTTAAGAGGTCGGTATATTTAAATTATTATTTTAGTTAAATAATATCGACTTCAGGATGTCGATATTTATTAAATATTTTTAAATATAGATAATTATTTTAAAAGATACTGACATCTCGTGGTCGATAAATTAAACAATTCTCTTAAAAGAAGAATGATAATATCAAAACCCTAAGTCATCTCTCACTCCACTCTCTGTCCTCTCTCACCCCGACCCACTCACATCGACGCCCATCCCCACCCATCCATGCGCCACGCCACACCACACCACCAAGCCCGACCGGCGCTGCCTCAGCAACAGCAACAGGTCACAACAGCAGGAGGAGGAGGTTCTCAATTCGTGCCTCCATCCCAATCGGCGCCACCTCCATCTCGACCGGCGCTGCCTCCATCAGCTGCTTTCTCAGTTCCCGCCTCCTCCTTAAGGTTTGTTTTGTTTATTTTCTTTCTAGTTTTGGGCATGAAAGAACAATTCTTTTCATGCCATGACAGCAATACGTGGTCAGTTGTTTTTGGTATTTTTGGGTGTTACTGCTTTGTTGAAATTATTGGAAGTATCTGCATTACACAATTTTGCGTCGGGTAGAGGAATGTCGTAAATCTCATGAACACTTTAGTGTTACTTTTCTTTCTAGTATGTAGAAGGGTAGATAGAAGATATATATTCACGATTTAAGATAAGGGCTAGTTTGTTTATTTGTTTCTCTTTACTTCATGATCAAAACATTGTTTCTCTTTATTTTCTTTTGGTCTTAGTTCATGGGTTATCTAGAAGTTTTAAGAGGACAGTTTACTAGGAATATTGATCTTAGGTTAATGTGGTTATTTGGATATGATAATACACATTTTTTGTTGTTGCATAGTCTCTTCATAGTTGTAGAGCTAATATATTGTTTGATGATGGAAATCCGACCAACTTCAACTTTGGAATTCATAAAAGCACACTAAATTGGATCATACTATGAATGCAAGTCCAACTTCAGCATATATTGACCTTTTAATTTGTGAAGTAGACAAGCTGGTGTTATGGAGACTCTTAGTTATTGGGGATTTTTAGTGCATACCTGCATGTAGTCTCTTGTTTTGTTCTGTTATGCCGACAAGTTTTCTCCAGGGTTACTGGCAGCAATGGTTTGTTGCTAGTCTCTGTTCATGTTTTTGCATATATGAAGTTTCATCCTTTTTCCAAAGCAATGATATGCCTGCTTGTGAGGTATATCACCAAAGTGGGTATGAATTTCAATAAGTTGATTAACATTTGTTTCTTTTAGTGCTATGCAACTGAGGAAGCTCAACATCTATAAAAGTTGATACAAGACTATATTGCTTCTTTCATCAAAGTAGGAGATAAGGTTTGGTGCTTCTAAATTTCTAAAGTTCAAGTACAATTGTTTTCTATAAGTGTTTGTGTCCATCTAGTATTGATTCTTGCTTTAATTTTGTGATAACTTGTTTGTGTACATCGAGTGTTTATTTTGTATAAGTACCAACACTAGTTAATCCTATTGATGACAATAGAGAGAAGAAGAGAGAAGAAAGAGAGAGGAAGAGAGAGGAGGAGATTGCTGCAACAAAGGAGATAGATAACAAGAGGTATGCAGCGCTTCAGGCCCAACTAACTTTTCTTTTTAAATCAGGAAAAATTCTTCCTCCATGTCCGGAGAGTGAGGGTGAAGAGAATGATAAGTCTGATAAGGAGAGTGAGGGTGATGAGGAGTAGTTGTATCTATTTGACATTTTAGACTTCTATATTTTTGGAATTGTTTGATTGTATTTTAGTTTATTTTGAAGTTGGATGGAGTTTATTTTGAAATAGTTTAATGTATATGTTGAAAATATTGTGTTGTTTTGGTTGGATGAAGTTTATTTTGAATTAGCTTATTTGGAATTCTTTGGAATGTTTTGGTATAAATATGCAGGTGGGCAACTAAAATTGCAGCATTTTGCTGCCAGTTTTGTAGCAGAAAACCGACCTCCGGAGGTCAGAATCTCAAAAATAAAAAATACAAATATCGACCTCCGGAGGTCAGAATGTCAAAAATAAAAAATAATAATACCGACCTCCGGAGGTCAGAATCTCAAAAATAAGAAATAAAATACCGTCCTCCGGAGGTCAGAATTTCAAAAATAAGAAATAAAAATACCGACCTCCAGAGGTCAGAATATAAAAAATAAAAAATAAAAATACCGACCTCCGGAGGTCAAAATCTCAAAAATAGAAAATAAGGATACCGACCTCCGGAGGTCAGAATCTCAAAAATAGAAAATAAGGATACCAACCTCCGGAGGTGGTAAAATTAAAATATACCGACATCCGAATGTCGGTATTCCAAAATATGAGAAATAAATATTCTGACCTCAGGAAGACGGAAATAATAAAAAAAAAAAATAAACAAATATATAAAAGTGACAGCAGGAAGTCGGAAAATAAAATAATGAATATTTCGACTTAAAATTAAAACTGACCTCGAGAGGTCAGTAAATACCGACCTCCAGAGGTCGAAATTGAATAGCGACCAAGCTTTTTCCGACCTAAGCTGGGAAGTCATTTTTTGGTCAGTATTTCAGGGAATACCGACCTTCGGAGGTCAGTATTTGTAGGTCGGTATTCATTGTTTTGTTAGTAGTGTTAGTTTTTTAGGTTCTAGCTGAGAGATGAGTGCAACCTGTGTCTTATTTCTTCTTGATGCTCGAGTCTTCATACCTTCACTTGGATTTCCAATAATAAATTTGTTTGGATAATTTGGTTCGCTTCTCCATTCATTTGGAACAGATTCGACTATAGGATCAATTGAAGGTTCTGTTGCAGTCGACTGTTCAGTACTACTTATCCCCATTTGAGTTGATATTGATTCTCTTCATCATTAGTGTTTACTCTTACCTCAACAGATTTGTTAGAATCATCAAAAACAACATGAATAGATTCTTCAATATGTAAAGTATGCTTATTAAAAACTCGATAAGATCTACTGGAGTTTGAGTAGACAAGAAATATACCTTTATCGCTTCGTGCATCAAACTTACCAATATTATCCTTGCCATTATTGTGAATAAAACATTTACACCCAAATGGATGGAAGTAACAAATGTTAGGTCTCTTATCATTCCACAATTCATAGGGTGTCTTTTTCAGAATGGGTCTGATTAAGCATCTATTCAACACATGACAGGCTGTACTTACAGCTTCTGCCCAAAATTTGTGTGGAAGAGAGTGCTCAACGATCATCGTTTTTGCCATATCTTGAAATGTCATGTTCTTTCGTTCCACAACTCCATTTTGTTGAGGCGGTCGAGGTGAATAGAAGTTGTGAGTATTGCCTTTCTCATTACATATCTTTTCAAACAAATTATTCTTGAATTCTCCTCTATGGTCGCTTTTTATAGATGAAATATAATAACCTTTGTCTCTTTGAATTTTCTCACAGAAAAACTCAAAAAAAATTAAAGTATCATCCTTGTGAGATAAAAGCATAACCCAAGTAAAACGAGAATAATTATCAACTATTGCAAAAATGTACCTTTTACCTCCGATGCTGGTTGTTCTGGTAGGTCCAAATAAGTCCATGTGTAGGAGTTGTAGAGGTTTATTTGTGGAGACAATATCCTTGCCAAAAAATGAGTTTCTTGTTTGCTTACCCATTTGACACGCGTCGCAGATGTGATCTTTTAAATAGTCCAGCTTAGGTAACCCAATTACCAGCTCATTTTTAGCCAGCTTCTCTATCAATATCATGCTTGCATGGCCAAGTTTCTTATGCCAAATCCAGGGATCATCAGTCATTAAAGATAGACATAAGTGTTCTCCACTGTGTTTTACAGAGTCAAGAATGTATACATTTTTTTCTCTGCTTCCTTGTAGTAGATTATTTCCAGATCAATCTTTTATCAAGCATCAATTCTTTTGAAAATGGACTTCTAGATTTGAGTCACATAGTTGACTAATACTCAATAGATTGTATTTAAGTCCTGTCACTAGATAAACATTTGAGATATCACAAGAATCATTAAAAGAAATTGTACCAATACCAATTACCGTTCCTTTTGAGTTGCCACCAAAACGAATATTTCCTCCCTTGTATTCATCAACAGATTTGAACATAATTTTATCTCCCGTCATGTGATTTTAACATCCTCTATCCAGGTACCATTTTTAAGCGAAATTATCAATCTTAATGATACCAATACAATATATGATACTGATTTAGTATCAGTTGAGTGAAATTAGTTGGGAGAATATAGTGTAATTATTTAGTGGGGTATGAATATAAAGGGGTATATGTTTGTAATTATTTTACTTTTATGGGGTATTTACTTAGTTTCCCCAATTTATTTCATATTTGTTCCCTGATGTTGTACGAAAACTTTTTTCATCTATCCAAAGCATCATTGAAGAATGGATGATAGATTCTGAAACCATATGCAAGTTGGCATATGATGGCGCAACCCTGCATTAAACTTAATTTATATAAGAATGCATTCACCAAATTAAAAATAACATCAAGATAACTTACACATCATCATCAGAGGTGATAATCAACCTATGAAAAAAACATATTCTCTTGAATCTCCAAAATTTTGAGTCTTTAAACAAGTTGATGCAGTATTACTACTAATAGAAGGTGATTCTAGTATAGGGACTCCAAAATTTTACCTAAACATACTAGGTGCTAATAATGTTGGAGATACAACTTGAGTCGATGAAGAAAATAGAGATGAGGAGCTATCATTTTGACTCATATGAAAATTCGAAGAAGAATTTAAATGAGATGTGGGCATAATATTATCATGAAGACTTAACTTGTAACACCCCGTAACTAGAAAGAACTAGAAAGAAGTTAAAAAGTGAAAATAGTCATTTTTGGTTAGAACATAAAAATCTGGAAAATTTGTTATGTATGTTAAGTTAGATTTTTGGTCAACTTCAAATGACCATAATTTCTAGCTCAGAATGATTTAGGTGTATTTCCAGATATCGTAGGAAAGATCTTGGAAAAATCTTTCCAACGCCACCAAGTTTGCGCGATTCCAAGTTCGTACGAGTGAGATATGCCCATTTGAAGTTGGGTTATTCAAATAAAAAAAGTCTAATCCGGATTTTAGAAGGGCATTATTGTCTTTTCCTTACCCAATTATTTTGTTTCGTTTTTGGGTAATTAATTGGGATCAAATCAGATTTTAGTCAGTTTAGAAAAGTTGAAGTTCACGCTAGGTCTTGGAGAAAAGAGAAAGGAGGAGAAAGGAGAAGAAAGTTCAAGATTCGTCGTCTTCGTAAGGAAACGCTTGTGGATTTCGTCAAGGGGTAATCCCTACGAGGTATGTGAGAGCACATAGCGTTGGGTTAGTTCACCCACGCGACAAGCATAGTTCAGCGTATTTTCATCCTAAAAAAGTTGAGAATTTGATGATCTTGATAGTTCTTCTTGAATTGCTTTCGTTCTTGAATATGAGTTGAGATTAAGGAGTTTCTTGATATTAAAGTATTGTTTCCTTGAGTTGTTTGAGTTAGATTTTGTGTATATGCCTTGGGTATATGATTCTAAAGTGAATTTGAGAAAAGGAGTCGGAATTAATTGATTTAAGATCAGAAAATGAGACCAAATATTCGTCAATTGTTGCCTAAAGGGAGGCAGGCGCGACGCGCCCCCATAGCGCCAGGCAGGCTGGGGCGGCGTGCCAGCAGTGCGCTATTTTGGAGCCCCAATAAGTTGGGGCTGATGTGGTGCGCCAGGGACGCGCCCGGATCATTGTTTTCCACTAGTTTTTTGTCATTTTGCCCATTTAAGTCCTTCTAATTGTACTAACACCTCCTATTGGTTATAACTACTCTAAATGACTTCTAAACATCTAGAAATCATCCAGAAACATGAATCATAACCTTGAATCCATAAATTCAAATTCAAGGAAAGTTAAGAGCTAAGTCTAGGAAGTTCTTGGAGTCCTTTCAAGAAGTCTTTATCAAATGCTTTTAACTTTATTTTAAGACTTAAAGTTCAAGTTGAGTAAAGAGTAAAGAGTAACGATTGAAGTTCATTTCTTCAAAGAAGTATATGGGGACTATGTATTCCCAAAAAGTATAAAATGTTTCACATTTAAATAAGAACGAAAACTGAGATTTCCAAAGAGTCTTTGAGCTAGTTTTCAGAAAAGATTAAATGCTTTCACAATTAAGCAAAAAGGGAAACTTTGATTTCCAAGATAACCTTTGAGCTAAGTTTTGAGCAATTATCTCAAACCATAGAAAGAAGTATGATTTTAAACATAAGAGCTAGTATTATATTTTGGGAGTAGTATTGAGCACCGATATGGGAGATAGTTTAGACAACTCACAGCCCTCATAAACCATGTAGCCATCATGAGTAGAAAAGGGTCATACTTTTTATATGATTCATGTAGTGCTTTTTAGCATAGACTAGTGGATCCACTTAGTATTTCAGTTTCTATACCCTCGGCAAGGTATAGGATGACCCTGGCAGCGTGAGGCAAAATATTGAATCATCACAATAACTCTTAAGTGATGGTTGTTGGTTAGAAAAACTCCCACATACGTAATTGTATTCTTATATACACATATTATTGTATTTTTACATACAATTCAGAGTTATATGTATCTTTGCATACACACAGAGTTGACATCATATTTTTAAACAGTTTTTCTTTATATTGCACTTGTTTTAAACTGCTTTATATTGAAATGAGTTCAGTTATGTTGAGTTGAGTTGAGCCATGTAAGTTCTTCAGTTCCTTTCAAGCTTATGTCTTGTTTTAGAATTCCCCTCGCATACTCGTACATTCAATGTACTGATGTCATTTGGCCTGCATCTTATTATGATGCAGACACAGGTAACCAGGATCAGCATCCAGCGCATCGTTGATCCAGTTGAGCACTCAATGTCTTGTGGTGAGCCTCCTTGCTTTTCGGAGGATCCCTTTTATTGCTTTCAATTTTACTATTAGTTCATTAGGGTGTCGTGGGTCTTGTTCCGACATCCATCTTAGTTGTTTTAGAGGCTTCATAGACAGTCAAATGTTAGTTCTTTAGTCTTTTCATTGTCATTATTTTATGTTGAGACTTGAGTTTGCCTTAATGGCCAATTGAATGTTCCTTCATAACATTCCAGTTTCTTATATAGATTTATCTTTGTTGAGTTAAGTCTTCTGCTGAGTAAGTAAGTCAGGTCAAGGGTTCGCTTGGGGCCAGCAATGGTTCTCGAGTGCCAATCCCGTCCAGGGTGTAGGCTCGGGATGTGACATAACTATTTCCTAGAAAAGCTATGAAATTATTTTAGATAGACCTATATGGTGGTATACTAAAAGAGAAATGTGATAATGAAGTCGACATGAAAGAAAAGTCATGGATAACAAAGTCAACAGGAGAGGAATAATGGGTGACAACAAAGTCTGTTGAGGAGGAATGACAGATGACAGTGAAGTCACTTGAGGAGGAAAGATGGGTGGCAATGAATTCGCCTTAGGAGGACCTACATATGTCTAATTCGATTGACTTGTAGGTGACAATGAAGCTGATTTAGAACCGTGTTGATTTCTCTTATTTGTATGATTTCAACACTTTTCAGATGTCTTCTTCATTTCTGAAAAAAGATATTCAAAATATGCATAAAGATCGTGTATTAAAAATAATGTATATTACACACTTCTAAAGCATAAGTAAATTCTCTATTGAAAGTGATACTTTAAAATAAAAATTCATCCATATTTTTTACTAGCAATTTGCCATTCAATCATGATGAGATTAATTGCTAAGCAACACCCTTTCTATTTATATTAATCAAATAATAATAATATGACATATGTTTAATACAACAAATTTAGATTATTATAGTTCTGATTCAAACACTAAACAAATTAGTGGCCAGAGAATGCTACAAATCTATGAGCTTTGATGACAACCTCTATGAATTAAAGCTAAATCAAACTTATCATTCTCAAAAATCCTAGACAAGTGCATATTAGGTTTAATTGTAAAATCTATTATTTTTTGTAAATTCTTGAATATATATTATATACCCTTCTTTAAAAATCCCAAGCCAGTACATCAAAAAATGTCTATGAAGTAACACAAGCCTATTTATAGTGAAATATGTTGTTTGACACATTATTTTTAAATGTTCTGCATAGTAACTTTGATATTAATATCATTATCACATAGTAATATGTAATATTTTTAAATTGTTGTACGGTCAACTATTCCCAAGGCATCATTAGTGTAACACCCCCAAAATTTCTAAATTAAGACCCGAGTCATTCTTAAATTGCGTATAAGGTCGTTCCGAGTGATTCTTAATTGTTCTTAGTGTGGGAATGATTTTGGATGTCATTAAGGTCACTAGAATCCCGTAGCACAAAGTTGAGTTGATGAGAGATTCCTTACTGATTAAGTTTTGACATAAGAATTCTATTAAGGTCAATTTTAAATAATTATATCTCTCAGCAAAAAATGAATTAGGTAGATCATAACCTATCAAATTAAAGATATTTCAATCATCTTTCCAACGCCACCAAGTTTTCCTCATTTCGAGTTTGGAGTAAAACATTATACTTATTTTAATAAGGCCTTGTCAGACAAACGAAGGTTCACGGACGGCTATACGGCCCGTGAAGTGTTTCACATACCGTGGAGCCTTAAACAGTCTGTGTGTCACGACCCATACCGTCATGATTGGCACCCACATCTGGTGGGAGAACCATTACTACAAGCCAACTAAACAACTTAACAACAAAATTAAGCATTTAAAGATAAATAAGCATGTTTAAATGACAAAAGAAATAAGGAGTTCCCATAAACTCCGGGAGTTCAACAAAACAACTAATCAACTATTGCGGAAGTTAACCCCTAGAACTGAGAGTCAGTTTACCAAAACTCTAAATTCAACAAGTCTAAGACAAAATGGGGTGCAACCCCAACCAACATAAGAAACAACTAAATAGTCTAAGTCCGAAGGAAATGGACTAAACAATAGGAAGGACTCCATGCCAACCTGAAAGAACTGGATTACCCTTGAAATTTGGTCTCGATCACTAATCTCCTAGTTGAGGTCTGTCAATAGCCGCCTGAAGATGTCGTGTACTCAACAAAGAATGAGCAAGTGCAGTATCAGTACACAACCACAAAGTACTGGTAGGATCACGCGGCAATTCCAGTAAGTGAAACATATATAAGCAGTCACAACATAGTAAACATGACATGTACATAATATATACACAATTATCATTTCAGGAGCAATGTACAAATCCACATTCTCAATAACAAGTAAATATGACAATTCAATGGTCCTCTCATGGAACCCATACCCAACCTGTTAGTGTACCAAAACATGGCACCTAATCCCAATTAGTGTGCCAGAACGTGACACCCAATCTAATATATGTATCGGAACGTCACACCCGCTCCAATATATGTGTTGGAACATGACACTCGATCCCATCAACACGACCACAATCACATTCATACTCATAATGCACATACTCATAATCATACAATCAAGTGTTGAATCGTGGCATATATCTATTCGTTCATACTCATTATATTAGGTTTAATTAGCAATGATTCATTCCCATACATACATGTGTTACAATGAGAAATTACCAACATACATCACACAAAACATGAAATCAAACCATCACCTACCTCGAAACCAAGCTTGAATCCCCCTAAGGCACTTGAATCTTCCCTTTCCAGATTATTTCTGCTTGTTCGTGGTCTAAAAGCAACAAATTAATGCAGGGGTCAATAAATGAGGCCTAATTACCCGGATTACAATAGAAATCATCAACCCTAGGCCAAACCCATGATCCTAATATGCAACAAAGGCTTTTTCCCACCATTAACTTCAGGCCAAAACCCTCCCCCGATGATAATTACCCATGAATCTAAGTTCTACGGATCGAAAAATGGATTAGAGAAGTAAAATCCTTACCTTTAGCACAAAAAGTCGTGGAAACAGTCAAGAACTAATCCTGGATCATCTTCTAACTCTTAAGAACGAAGTTTGCAGAAAAATAACGAAATTGGGGTTTTTCCTCGACTTAATTCGCGACTGGCCCGCTACAACGGTCCCTAACCTGCTACAGCGGCCCCGCCCTAACGGGATTAATCCCTCCCTAGCGGCTTACACGGAGACAGAACCTCAGAATTTGAGTTCCAAGTCTCCATTTCACAACACACCTTCAAACTAGGACGTTCAAAAACTACATGCTCACGCTAAGATCAGTTTGGGGAGTTCTACTCGCCCGAATTCATTTCCGTAAAACTGTACGGGCTCTTTAACGTCTTAGATATACACTAATGTGATCAAATTTATAAATAAATCTCTTATTCATTACCAGATTCCCCTAGACCTCACATGACTCAGATTCCGTCCAAATCTGGACTAGGCTAGAAATTTCCAAGTTACTACAAAAAGTTTTTCTTTCCCCAATTATTTCCCCGTTAGCTTTTTTATAACAATGGGAACATGTTGTTACAATAGATTCCAATTTACCCATCACTCATCGCCGAGTGTCAAACTAGGAAAAATGGGCTAAAGTAAGAGTAGAGTAGTACATGATTCATTGAACAATTGGGGATACTTATCTCGCATGTCCTTCTCGGTTTCCCATGTAGCTTGCTCAATTGGATGATGCTTCCATTGAACTTTCACGAACTTAATCTCCTTGGTCCTCAACTTCTGAATATCACGATCAAGAACTACAATCGACTTCTCCTCATATTGAATGTCCTTGTCTAACAACATTGAGTCCCACTTTATGATGTAGTCTTCGTCTCCATGATACTTCTTCAACATGGACACATGAAACACTTGATGAACTCCAGATTATCTAGGGGGTAAAGCCAATCTATAAGCCACTGGCCCTACACAATCAGAATCTCAAATGGACCAATGTATCTAGGACTAAGTTTGCCCTTCTTACCGAATCTCATTACCCCCTTTATAGGTGACCCTTTTAGTAGAAATTGTTCACCAGCCTGAATGTCATGTCCCTTACCTTAGGGTCCGTGTACTTTTTCTGTCCACTCTGGGCTGCTAAAAGCTTAGCTTGAATGCTTCTTACCTTATCTTGAGAATCCTTCACCAAGTCAACACTCAAGGGTTTCACATCTCCAGCCTCAAACCATCCTATGGGTGATCTACATCCCCTCCCATAAAATGCCTCGAATGGTGTCATGTCAATGCTGGAGTGGTAAATGTTATTATAGGAGAACTCACACAATGGTAGAAACTTATCCCAATATCCTCCAAAATCAATTACACATGCCCTCAACATGTCCTCTAACACTTGAATAGTTCTCTCTGACTTCCCATCCGTCTGTGGATGGAAAGCTGTACTAAAATTGAGTTGAGTGCCAAACTCATCAAGCAATTACCTCCAAAACAGGGATGTGAACTGCGTACCATGATTTGAGATGATAGAAAGGGGGCACCCCGTGCAGCCTCACTATCTCTTTCACATCTACTCTGACGGGAATAAAATGGATTGACTTAGTCAATCTGTCAACCATTACCCAAATAGAATCAAACTTCCCCAAAGTCTTGGGGAGATCAACCACAAAATCCATAGCTATCATTTCCCACTTCCATTTCGGAATTGGCATTTTCTGAAGCAAACTTGCAGGCCTTTGGTGCTCATACTTTACTTGCTGACAGTTCTGGCACTTAGCCACAAACTCAACTATGTCTTTTTTCATGCCAGGCCACCAATAAAGTCGCTTCAAGTCTCGGTACATCTTGGTCACCCCCGAATAAATGGAATATCGTGAACCATGAGATTCTATCAGCATTTTCTGAATCAAGTCATTCAATCGAGGAACACAAATTATTTCCTTGAAACTAAGCACACCACCCGCATCAAGAGCCATGTCTTGTGCCTTATCGGACACTGTCTTATTTCTAAGTTCATTCAAATTCTCATCCTCAAACTATTTGGTCTTTATCTCCTCAATGAATGTGGGTCTAACCTCAATGCTAGCTAACACTCTACCTCTCTCTGAGATGCCCAACTGTATGAACTTAGACTCCAAGGTCTGAATCTCTTTAGCCAAAGGTCTCTTGGCTACACCCAAACAAGTTAGACTACCCATATTTACCGTATTTCGGCTCAAAGCGTCTGCCACCACATTAGCCTTACCCGGATGGTATTGAATGGTAGCATCATAATCCTAAAGTAACTCCATCCACCTTCGCTGTCTCAAATTCAGATCTTTTTGAGTAAATATATGTTGTAGACTACGATGATCAGTAAACACCTCACACTTGACGACATAAAGATAATGCTGCCAGATCTTAAGAACAAACACTACCGCTGCCAACTTTAAATCATGTGTTGGGTAATTCCTCTCATGCGCCTTCTACTGCCGCGACGCATAAGCTATAACATTCTTATCCTTCATCAACACAACACCCAAACCCGAATGTGAAGCATCACAATAAATAATGAAATCTTTACCTTCCACTGGCAGTGCCAAAATAGGTGTTGTGGTCAGAAGAGTCTTGATATTTTGAAAGCTCTCCTCACTTTTCTCAATCCATTCTAAAGACACCTCATTTTTGGTCAACCTTGTCAAATGTGTGGCAATAGAAGCAAAGTTTTTCACAAATCAGCAATAGTAACTAGCGAGCCCCACAAAACTCCTAACTTCAGTCACAGAGCTAGGCCAGACCCAATTCTTAACTGCTTCAATCTTTTGGGGATCTACCATTACCCTTTCCTTGAAACTACGTGCCCCAAAAAGGCAACTGAAGTCAACCAGAACTCACACTTGGAAAATTTGTCATATAACTTTTGTCTCTCAAGAACACCCAGAGCAATACGAAGATGGTCGGCATACTCTTCTTTACTCTTTGAATAGACCAAAATATCATCAATGAAAACAATAACAAACGAATCTAGAAATGGTTTGAATACACCATTCATCAAACTCATGAAAGTTGCAGGCGCATTGGTCAAACCAAACGACATCACCAAAAACTCATAATGTCCATAGCGGGTCCTAAATAACGTCTTGGGTACATCCTCAGGCCTAATCTTTAACTGATGGTAACCAGACCTTAGATTAATCTTAGAGAAAACTGACGCACCTTGCAACTGGTAGAAAAGATCATCTATCCGAGGCCATGGATACTTATTTTGAATTGTGACCCTATTCAACTGTCGGTAGTCTATACACATCCTCATACTACCATCATTTTTCTTAACAAACAAGACAGGAGCACCCCATAGGGAAGCACTAGGATGGATGAAACATTTATCAATAAGTTATTATATTTGAGCCTTAAGATCTCTAAATTCTATCGGGGCCATGTGATAAGGAAGGATAAAAATGAGCCGAGTACGGGGTTCCAAGTCAATGCAGAAATCTATATCTCTATCCGGAGGCATACCAGGCAAATCGGTAGGAACAACTTCCTTAAATTCAAACATTACAGGAATAGATTCAATAGAGGGAAACTCAACCTCAACATCCCAAATATGAGCCAAATACGCCAAACATCCCTGCCCCACAAGTTTCCTAGCCCGAATGAATGATATGACCTTAGCTAGCTTAGGCTTGTACAACCCTTCCCATTCTAATTTTTCCCTATTGGGGATTTCTAGAGTCACAAATTTAGTATTACAATTTAACACAATATAATGGGGGGACAACCAAGTCATGCCTAAGATTATATCAAAATCAGTCATATCCAAAAAAAACAAATCAGCCTAAGTCTGAAAATCCATAAACAAGATAGGGGAAGCACGATACACATGGGTGACTATGACTGACTCTCCAACTGGGGTAGAAATATGGATGGTGGCATCAAGAATATCACACATCATATCAAAACTCAAGGCAAACTGAACTGATACATATGAATAAGTAGAACTCGGACCAAACAAAATAGTAGCCATCAGATCAAGACAAGAATAGTACCTATGATCACTACATCAGACGCCTCAACCTCGGTATTGCCCAGAAAGGCATAACACTGAGCCTTGTCATCATGACGGGTGACCTCCTTACCTGGTTGCACTGTTCCTCTACCTGCATTACCATTTCCCCGGCCTCCACGGCCTCAATAATTTCCTCATTTCCCACATTGTGGACGCCCTCTACCATTATTACCGTTGCCCACGGGTACCACTGTTCTAGTCTGCTACTGCACGGAATCCAACATTCACGGTTGGGGATAATTTCTCATTATGTGCCCAGGTTCCGCACAATTATACCAAGTACGATAAAAAAAAATAGTATGCTGCTAGCCGAAGACACAGCTCCCTGGCTATCCTGAATAAAATTTTGATATGGAGTTCCCAAGTAATTACATGTAGCAACGGGAATGTCGGACTGAATTGGTCGAGCTGCAAGCGTCGGCCTACCTGAACCTCTGGAGTAAGAACCCTGAAAGTTACCTGAGCTCTTGGCATTCTTAGCCAAAGACTTAGCCTGCCCATCACGTCTAATACCTCTACTTTCTTCACAAAGTAGTCACCTCATTAAAGCTTTTTCCTGCAAAAGTCATATGAACATACAATGCCTGAAGTTCGGGATTCAATCCTTTGACAAATAGATGAATCCTCTCTTCCTCTGTAGTTACCAATTGTGTAGCATATCTAGACAAGGCATGAAACTTAGCCTCATAAGCAGCTACAGTCATACCACCCTGTTCCAAAGCCATGAACTCGTCCTTCTTACGATCTCTCAAAGTCCGAGGGATATATTTTTCCAGGAACAGAGCATGAAACCATGTCCAAGTGATTGGGGGTAAAACTGACGATCTGCATTCCACATAGGCCCTCCACCACTATTTAGCCTCACCTTGAAGTTGGAAGGTCACAAACTCTACCTCATGCTGATGTACAAAACACAACTTAAGAAGCCTTTCATAACAATCCAAAATAAACTCATAGGCGTCCTCACTCTCAAAACCATGAAATACAGACGGCTTCAACTTTAGAAACTTAGTCAACATCTCATGCTCATTACCAGTCATCATCGGACCCAACAAAGGACGGAAGAAAGCATCAGTACATATTGCTCCATCTATCCTAGGAGTATCATTAGCAGTAACAGGGCGGTTGATCGGAGATTAAGTAGCTTACATTGCTGGAAGGATTCCAGGACTGAACAACCCCTTAAAAAAACAAAATTTGTTGAGCTAACACTGGGTCTAATGGAGGAATACATGTAGTCTCAACATGTACCTCCTCCTCTGGTGCAATAACCTCTTTATTTTCTATCTCCACGTTCTCTTGTACTCCTTCTTGGGGCACAGGAAGGACCTCGTCCCTAGGAGAATTTTCAACGAGGGCTTCAATCCTAGCAGGTGCTGCCCTTCCTTGACCTCTACCCCTTCATCTTCCTCTACCCCTGCCTCGACCGTGGCCTCCTGCTGCAGATTCCTCAGCTGGCTCATTGACAAGAGCTACGAGCCAGACGTTGTTGAAATGAGTGTTAACCATCTGCGGAACAAAATTAAATACCATGTCGAATCGACAGATACCAATTGGAATTAAGTTACAGCACGAAAGGAGACAAGAGAAAACAGAGAGATCTCCTAAAGACTTGTAGCCTTTCAAAAAAAGTACAGACATCTCTGTACCGTTCCGCAAGACTCTACTAGACTCATTTTGGTACAACGAGATCAACGAACCTAAGGCTCTGATACCAACTTTATCACGACCCAGACCATCGTGATTAGCACCCATACTAACCCTCCGATGGGAGAACCATTACTATAACCCAACTAAACAACCTAGCAACAAAACTAAGCATTTAAAGATACGGAAGCATGTTTAAATGACAAAAGAAATAAAGGAGATCCCATAAACTCCGGGAGTTCAACAAAACAACTAATCAACTATTACGGAAGTTAACCCCTAGAACTGAAAGTCATTAATGTACCAAAACTTTAAATTCACCAAGTCTAAGAAAAAATGAGCTGCAACCCCAACCAACATAAGAAACAACTAAATTGTTTAGGTCCGAAGGAAATGGACTAAATTATAGGAAAAACTCCATGTCAGCCTGAAAGAACTGGCTCACCCTTGAAATTCGGTCTCAATCAATGATCTCCTAGCTAAGGTCTATCAATAGCCGCTGGAAGATGCCCTGTACTCAACAAAGAACGAGCAAGTGCAATATCAGTACACAACCACAATGTACTGGTAAGATCACACGGCTATTTCAGTAAGTGAAACATATATATGCAGTCACAACATAGTAAACATGACATGTACAGAATATATACACAGTTATCATTTCAGGAGCAATGTATAAATCCATATTCTCAATAACAAGTAAATATTACAATTCAATGGTCCTCTCATGGAACCCATACCCAACCTGTTAGTGTATCGAAATGTGGCACCCGATCCCAATTAATGTGTCGGAACGTGACATCCGATCTAATATATATGTTAGAACGTGACCCCGCCCTAATAAATATGTCAGAACGTGACACCCAATCCCATCAACACGACCATAATCACATTCACACTCATAATGTACATACTCATAATCATATAATCAAGTGTTGAATCATGGCATACATCTATTTGTTCATACTTATTTCATTAGGTTTGATCAATAATCTTTCATTCATATACATACATGCGTTACAATGATCAATTACCAACATACATCACACAACACATGAAATCAAACCATCACCTACTTCGAAACCAAGCTTGAATCCCCCTAAGGTACTTGAATCTCCCATTTTCGGATTCTTTCCGCTTGTTCGTGGTCTAAAAACAACAAACTAATGCAAGGATAAATAAAAATGGCCTAATTACCCGAATTACAATCAAAATCATCAACCCTAGGCCATACCCATGATCATAATATGTATCTAGGGCTTTTTTCCACCATTAACTTCATGCCAAAACTCTCCCCTGATGATAATTACCCATGAATCTAAGTTCTACGGATCGAAAAATGGATTAGGGGAGTAAAATCCTTACCTTTAGCACCAAAAGGCATGGAAAATTGTCAAGAACTCATCTTGGGTCATCTCCTAACTCTTAAGAACGAAGTTTGCAGTAGAATAATAAAATTGGGGTTTTTCCCCGATTTAATTCGTGACTGGCCCGCTACAGCGGTCCCCAACCCGCTATAGCTGCCCCGCCCTGGCAGCTTACACAGAGACAGTACCTCAGAATTTGAGTTCCAAGCCCCCATTTCACAACACACCTTCAAACCAGGACGTTCAAAAACTACATGGTCATGCTAAGATCATTTTTGGGAATTGTACTCGTCTGAATTTAATTTCGTAAAGCCGTACGGGCTCCTTAACGTCTTAGCTATATACTCATGTGATAAAATTTATAAATAGATCTCTCATTCATTACCAGATTTCCCTAGACCTCATATGACTTAGATTCCATCCAAATTTAGACTAAACTAGGAATTTTCAAGTTACTACAAAAAGTTTTTCTGTCCCCAATTCTTTACCCCTTGGATTTTCTATAACGACGAGAATAGGTGGTTACACTGTGAAACCTTTCTTTTAAGGGACTTAGTCAGTTTTTAAGTTTGGGTCATTTCAGTCTTTACCCTATGTCGTTTTATACCTTATTCTAAGTCGTTTTGAGTGTTTTAACTAAGTATATCATTCAACTAACTAGTTTTGTTCAATCAAAACAATCAAGTATTTAAAAATTCTCTTAAAACTCACCAAGGTTCCTCTTCTCCAACAAGAACCTTAAAACCTTCAAGTCAAAAATCTTAGATACAAAGAGAATCCTTTCACCCAAGATTTTCCCATGTTCTTCCACTCTAAGAACTTTATAAAAGAGTTTCTTTTATCAAGAGCAAGCACCACGATTCCAAGATTAAAGGTTTCCTCCAAAAAGCTAACGTTCCTTCTCAATCTCAAGATAAAATCAAGTCTCCACAAAAAAATTCAGTCTAATAGCTTTATAATCAAGTATGTAAAGCTATCATAGTGTTGGACTAGTTCGTCCTCATGCCCTACTTCTACTTTCAAATAAATAAAAGAGTAATCTAGTATCTATCTTTCGATTTGAGTATTCTTGAGATGAGTTGATTTTGAGTTCTTGAGTTCTTGATTTCTTTTGAAATTCTATTCCTAATTATTGAATTTTTATATGTAATGCATTTGAAATTCTTGAGTTGATTTGTTACATGTCTATATTTCAGCATGAACCCTATGAACTGAGTATTCTTGAGATGAGTAGTATCGTTGAATTTTGAGTTCTTGAGTATTGAGTTTTCTATATTGTTATTGATATCCTTGAATTGAGTTGTTCACGTTGATATTTCAGCATGAAACCTATTTTGAGCTATAAATTTTTAAAGTCGATATTTTTATTTTAAACTGAGTTTGTGAGAAAGTAAAAAGGAATTTGAGAAAAAGTTTTAACCAAGATTTGAGCAAGAGTATAAGGGAACTAAGTATTTCTTCAAATGTTTCATTTTTACATGAAGAAAGAGAGTATTATTTTGAGAAAATTAAAAGAGTTTTCAGAAAGATTGAGTATAGAGCAATTACCTCTTAAAAAAGCCTTTTTGAGTAATTATCTCAACCCATATAAACAATTTTTACATTGAGCAAAGAGAAACATTTTTTTCTAAATAAGCAATGAGTTTAGAGTTATTTCAGAGTAGTTACCTCTTTTAAGAGGATAGTTTGAGCAACTATCTCAAACCAGAGAAAAAGCATGTTTTATACATTTGAGCATGAGTATACATATTTTTGGGAGTATTATTGAGCATCGATATGGAGGAGAATTAAGACAACTCACATACACATAAACCATGTCTTGCTAACATGGGTACATGATCATACTTTTTAGATGAATCTTTATTGCTTAGTGGATCTATTTAGTTGAGAGGTTCTAGATCCTGGCACGATATAAGATAGTTCTGGCAACGTGAACAAGACGATGTGTCATCACGTAGCTCATAGTGATGGTAGTCGGTTAGAGAATATCCTAATAGAGTCAAAGTGTATTTTCATATAACACTTATTATATTGAGTTCAAAGATCAAAAAGTGTTTTGTAAAGTTTTAAATGATTTAACTCTTTTATTTCTTTATATTCATCTTGAGTATATTTTATCTATTATAGTCCTGTCATTCAGTTATTTCACTTCGGCTATATTACATACTCGTTCATTCAATGTACTAATGTCATTCGACCTACATCAACAAGTGCTTTGTTGAGATCACGTTACACTTCAGATAGCTTAGGTGATCCTCCTTGCATTCTGGGGGAATTCACATTTATTTTGTAGTCAGTTGTCTTAAGATGTCGTCGGTCTCGTCCTGATATCCATCTTAAGTAATAGAGGCTTCATAGATAGATGGAGTTGAGGAGTCTTTCACCATTCCTTGAGATGTTTTTGCAAACTATTATACTTATATCGTTGAGTATTTTATAGACAATTTGTGTTGAGTATTTACTTTGAGTTTAAATGTTCTAAATTTTGTTTTTAAGCCTATTATCGCTTGAGTAAGTCTTCCGCTAAGTAGTTAGCCAGACCAAGGGTTCGCTTGAGGACCAACAATGGTTCTCAAATGTTGGCCACGTCCAGGGTGTAGGGTCGGGGTGTAACAAACTTGGTATCAGAGCCAGAGCACAAGTATTCAAGAGTGTCTATGAAGCCATGTCAAGTAGGATCTTATTTATGGTTCTGAGGGCCCTACTTCTATAAATGAGGGACTACATACATTTAATAAAAGTTTTCCTTCTTTCATACTCTAAATCATGCACAAGAACTGTGTCACAAGGAACTTATTCAAACTCGTGCATTTCTCAAATCTATTCGACTATCCCTCATACTCAAGGTGGTTGAAAAGCAAACCCCAGATCCTTTTTGATGAGTTACTCTTAGCAAAAGTCTTCAAAAAGTCATAAGAATGTAGAGGGATTTGAGAGAAACCCATACTTGAGCTTAAGTGTATTAACTTGAAAGAATGCACCCTTATTCATATTAATTGTGTGTTCAAGCTAAAAGCGAGATGTACTTCCAGATTCTCTTCTCTAAACTTTACTCAAGTGAGACCCTTATGAGAGGAGTGTATTCTAGAATGCTTGGGTAGTAATTTCACCCAAAAAATAGTCTGAGTTGCGATGTTATGAGCCACTAATAGTAGAAGTGCACAGAGTTAGAAGAATGCATTTAGAGGTATAGTAATATAAGAAAGAGAGATAGTAATGAAGTAATTTATGTTGTTGCAGTCATACACCTAATAAGTTATTAATGAGGTGTTTTCCCTTGGGTAGACTAAGAAGTGACGAGTTTGTATAGATTTTATGATAGAAGGTAAAGTAAGAGTTACTAGTATGAATGAGTTAGAGTATACTTTAAACAGAAGGAAGTTTATGTCAATGCCATTGTGTTAGTGAAAGCCAAGTATAGGTGTTGAATAAATGAGTAGAGTATTCATGAGGTGATAAACCTAAGCTAGGCTTATGATTTTTGAATAGAGAACCTTATGGTATTCAGAGGATTATAGAACTAATTAAGTAATAATGTATAGTGAATGGGTAAATAGTACTTAAGTTGTGAAAGGAAATGTGACGGTAAACTGTAAGTATGTAGACTGAGAGATAAAGATTGACTAATTCTCATGAGGTATTAGTGGGCAAGTGTTTCTTAATTTTATCTAGTAGTCATAAGTTAGTATAATATGTGAGCAATTATATTTATATATGTGTTTAGTACTAGACACTAAACTTGAATTTGAGATGAGTGTCGTGATAAAAGGATGACAACATGAGCGTGATAATGTTAGTTTTGAGATTTTATATGATAGGTTTGACATAATGTAGGTGAGAGGAGCTAAGGTTCTAGTTTTCAACAAATGTGAGTGGTACAAAAATGGTAATTATAACACCTTAGAAGTTCTAAACCCAAATTATACCTTGAAAAGTTAGAATGATAGATATTAATAGATATCAACCCTTGTACAGACTCATTCACGAACCATGAAAGGAAGCATGGGTCGTGAAGGGATCTATGGACTCGAACTTGAGATTGGGAAAATTAGAAGAAAATTCCACAGACTCATTTACGGATTGTGAAAGATTTTACAATCCGTTTATGGATCCATAAATCTGAACCCAAAACATAGAAATTTTGGCCTTTTACGGGAGTTTGAATGACCCGTGAACTAATACATAGACCATATAGGCTTCCGTAAAAGCCCATCTTTAGAACTCAGATCTCTTTTCCTTTTACGGATCGTGAAGGGTTGTACGATCCGTGAAAGGCAATGACGAGCCTATTAAATATAGTTCAAGTTTTCTCCAATTAGGTAGATATGAACTTACAAGGACGGTATTAGTAGTCCAAGAAGGAGAAGTCAAACTATTAAGAGTTAGATTAAGTGGCTTGATAAGCCAATGCGAGTAACGATTATAGAAAAAACTCTTATAGAAGTAGGAAGAGTTAAAAGAAGCAACTTAGAAAGAAGTCCTAGAAGAAATCTTAGTATTTGCGCATGGAGAGTTTTCTAGACATGAGATTAACATGTCCCGAGTATTAGAGTAAAACGAATATAGACTAGTTTAGAGATGATAGATTATATCCATAGCTTTAAATAGTCAATTTCAGGCCTAAGGGGGAGATGATAAGATGAGAAACCAAGTCAAGTGTTAAGAATCATATAGTGCGATGTTCAGAAAGAGTTATAGTGTTATATCAATCCATTCATACTTTAGCGTATTTCTCAAGTTCAGTCATTACAACATCATGTTAATGTTTCTAGTGTCAGAATTGTGTTCATGACTTATGCTCATACGCTTCAAACAGACTCACATCTATGCTCAGTTCCCAAAATGAGAGGCAAAGTCTTTAGCCCATTGATCTTAATCTTACTCCATAAATTTATGATTATCAGCCTCATGATATGAACTCATTCATATAAGCACTCGTGCATCATAGTAGGCTAAGTCTCGTAAATTCATGATTTACTCTCAATGGCTAGCAACATAATGTTACGTCATTCATATTTTTATATCAGATTTCTTGAATGAATCGTGCTTATCATCTTTCGCTCTAAGTTTTTTTAGTGATCCTTTTTTCAGTTGTGTAAGTGATGGTGATGATGAGTAGTATTCCTAAAGAGCATGATGATAAGTTTTGCTAAACTTGAAAGTTGTTAGTCTATCATTTAAAGCATAGTAGTTATATTCTTACTTCATAACCAAATATCCTTGTTTCATGTCAAATAATTTCAGATAGAGTGTGACTATGTTCTAACTGATATCGTCCATGACTTATGTGCTCTAGTCCAGTTTCAAAACTATTAGTATCAATCAGTTTCGCCTATGTTAGTAGGCAAGCTCAAAAGTCGAGAGAGGTAGTGATAGTAACTCTTTTCTCCTCCATTCTCATTTTAACTGTCATTCGAGGATGAATGATCCCAAGGGGGAGATATTGTAACACCTAAAAAATTTCTAAGTTAAGACCCGAACCATTCTTGAATTGCGTATAAGGTCGTACCGAGTGATTCTTAATTGTTTTTAGATGCTAATGTCAATTCATTAGTGTGAGAAAGATTTGGGATATCAATTAAGGTCACTAGAATCCCTTAGCACAAAGTTGAGTTGAAATCTTCCTTACCAATAAAGTTTTGATGTAAGATTCTCTTAGGTTAACTTCAGATGATAATATCTCTTAGCACATAATGAATTAGGAGGCCCATGACCTATCAAATAAAATTTAATTTAGATTTGTTGATACATTTTTCTTCTTCTATGTTGTGAGTTCTTTAGAATTTAATTTTTTTAACGATTTCAAAGAAAATAATTTCTGATTCGTAATAGTGTTGAAAATAGAGTTCCGTCGAAATTATTTTTGATGCAATTTTATTTTATTTTTGACGACAATAGATTTGGATAGTGGTGGTGTCGTTGTTGGGTGGTGAAAGAAGAGGAAGAAAATAATGACTTGAAAATTAAATGGGAAGAAGATGATCGGAGAAATAATGAAAAGGAGAAGTGTGGATATGATGACAATAAATCTGGTAAAAAATAAGGTTGCGTGGAGAAGAAAAGCGACTGTAGCTCGAGAAAAAATAAGAATTAGCATTAATTGTGGTGATGACTGCAATTGCGGTGGCGAAAATTGGTGGCAACGATGGTTAAGTTGAGTCAAAAAGAAGAGGAGATGATAATTTAAATTCAAAAAATATCCTTTTTTTAACTAAATGATGTCTTTCACGCACTTCTTGTGCGTGTGTTACACACATATTGCCATGTCAGAAAAAAATGTTTAATAGGTACAAATTTATTGAAGTGTAGGTGTTCAATAAGTGAAGGTTGATTTGAAGTGTCTAAATGAAATAAACGGATAACTTTACGAGGTTGCTTATGACTTTAAGCATTTTAAATATATCTATGGCACCAAGCGCGAGTTTGCAACATAAACAAATAATTAAACATTATGGGTAAAACATACATAGTCTGATTTCATATAATCATTCTTAGTTTTTGTAAACAATGAGCACTTCAACAACATCGATTTCACCCAATTGTTCAACTGCTGCTCTTGCACCGGTTGAGAAACCTACAAAATTTTCTAGGGTCAATTTCAAGAAATGGCAGCAAAACATGTTCTTCTATCTGACTACATTGAGTCTGTAGAGTTTCATTAGTGAGAATGTTCCTATTCTGTCAAATGAAACTTTGGATGAAGAACGATTCTTGGTAACAGAAGCATAGAAGTACTCAGATTTTCTGTGCAAAAACTACATTCTGAGTGGCCTGCAAGATGATCTGTAATGTACATTAATATGAAGACCTCAAAAGAACTTTGGGATGCTTCGGAGAAAAAGTACAAAATAGAGGATGTCAGAATAAAGAAGTTCATTGTGGCAAAGTTTCTAGACTATAAGATGATAGACAATAAGGTTGTTGTCACCCAAGTTCAGGAGTTACATGTTATAATCCATGATCTCCTTGTCGAAGGTATAAATTTATATAATATATGTATTGAACATATTAAGTTTGTTTTTAATACTCATATAATATTTAATGTAGGATTGGTTGTGAATGATGTGTTTCAAGTGGCAGCCATAATTGAGAAGTTACCTCCACTGTGGAAGGACTTCAAAGGCTACTTGAAACACAAACGCAAGGAGATGACTGTTGAAGATCTCATGGTAAGGATGAGAATTAAAGAAGATAACAAAGCCACAAAAAAGAGGTCACGTGGAAATTCAACAATATCTAGAGAAAATGTTATTGAAAAAGATCTCATACAGTCAAGGAAAAGAAAGAAAGCATATGGACCAAAGAGCAATCCTCCTAAGAAGAAGTTCACTGGAAACTACTTCAATTGTGGCAAACGTGGTCATATGACTACTGAATGTCGGATTCCTAAGAAGGACAAGAAGAAGGATCAAGCAAATTTGGATAAATCCAAAGAAGAGATGAACGAACTCTGTGCAATGCTTTCAAAATACAACTTGGTTGAAAATCCAAGAGAATAATGGATAGATTCTGGTTCCTCATGTCGTGTGTGTGCCAACAAAGAATTATTTGCATCATATGTTCCAGCCCCATCAGATGAAAAGTTGTTCATGGCTAATTCCGTTGTTACAAAGGTTGAAGGAACTGGCAAGATTTACTTAAAAATGACCTCAGGCAAGGTGGTGACTTTAAACAGAGTCTTGTTTATTCCGAAATTATGAAAGAACTTAGTTTTTATACCAGTTCTGACTAAGAACATATTCAAGTGTGTATTTGTTTCTAATAAAGTTGTAATGAGTAAGAATGAAATGTATGTAGGAAAATGTTACCTCACTGAGGGCCTCTTCAAATTCAATATAATTGCAGATGATATGAATAAAGATTCTATTTCTTCTTACTTTCTTGAGTCAAACTGTTTATGACATGAACGTTTGAGACATGTCAATTACAAAACCTTGTGAAAACTGATTAACTTATATGATTTGCCTAACTTTGAGTGTAATTAATCAAAATGGCAAATATGTGTTGAATCAAAGTATGCTAAGCATCCTTATAAATCTGTTGAAAGGAATTAATACCTTTAGAGTTGATTCACATTGACATTTGTAACATAAAGTCAACACCATCTTGTAGTGGAAAAACGTATTTCATAACATTTATTGATGATTGCACTAGATAGTGTAAAGTGTACTTGCTGAATGGTAATAATGAATCAATAGAAGTGCTTAGGAAATATAAAATGAAGTTGAAATCAGTTGGATAAAAGAAAAAAATGATTAGAAGTGATAGAGATGGAGAATATGAATATCTGTTTGCAGAAATATGTTTGAAAAATAGAATAATCCATCAAACTACTCTTACTCTCCTCAATCCAATGGAATTATGGAAAGGAAAACCTGATCTTTAAAGGAAATGATGAATATTTTACTTCTAAGTTCAGGTTTACCACAAAATTTGTGGGGGGAAGCTATCCTTACAACAAATCGAATACTCAATAAAGTGCCTCACAATAAGACACATTTTATTCCATTTGAGAAATGGAAAGGTAGAAAACCCAACTTGAAATATTTCAAAGCGTGGGGTGTCTAGCCAAAGTCCAAGTACCTATACCTAAGAGGGTCAAAATAGGACCTAAGATTGTGGACTGTATATTCATTAGATATGCCACAAACAATAAGACATGTCCATTTTTTATTCATAAGACTGAACATTCGAATATTCACGACAATATGGTAATGGAATCAGATAAGGCCAAATTCTTTGAACGTATTTATCCGAATAAAACTAGACTCGAATTATCTAGTGAAAGGTCTAAATTACCCTGAGAAAACCAAAGAGAATATACCTGAAGAAGATATTCCAAGGCATAGTAAACGTCAAAGGACATCTACTTCATTTGAATCTGATTTTGTAACATTCCTTCTTGAAAATTAGCCTCAAACATTTAAAAAAGCTATGTTGTCGATAGACTCAACCATTTGGAAAGAGACTGTTAGTTGTGAGATTGATTCAATGTTAAGCAATCATACCAATGAGTTGGTTGATCTTTCTCCAAGAAACGAACCTTTGGGTTCGAAGTGGATTTTCAAAAGGAAAATGAAAATTGATGGAACTATTGACAACAAAGCAAGACCTGTCATCAAAGGCTTTAGACAGAAAGAAGGTCTTGATTATTTTGACACATACTCGCCAGTGAATAGGATTTCATCAATTTGGATGCTAATTGCCCTAATTGCAGTATACGGACTTGAAATCCATAAAATAGATGTAAATATCACCTTCTTGAATGGAGAGTTGGAGGAAAAAATTTACATGGAACAACTCGAGAGCTTCGTAGTTCTTGGTAAAGAAAAGAAAGTGTGCAAACTTGGTAAGTCACTCTATGGACCAAAACAAGCACTGAAATAATGACATGCAAAGCTTAATCAAACCATGTAGGCAAATGGATTTAAGATCAATGAATGTGATAAATGTGTTTACATTAAAGACGCTCCAGATCAAGAGGTCATTGTATGCCTATATGTGGATGACATGCTGATAATGAGCAACGACATTGCTAACGTAAAAGCTACTAAGCATATACTCACTAGTAAGTTTAATATGAAAGATCTAGGAGTCGCCAATTTGATATTGAGAATTAATATTCATAAAACTCCTCACGGTCTAGCGTTGTCTCAATCTCATTTTATTTGAAAGGTACTCAAAAAGTTCAAATACTTGAATTTCAAAAAGGCAAAGACATCAATTGATGTGAACCTTGATCTTGCTAAGAATAAATGTTAAAGTCAGTATTAATTAGATTATGCCAGAGTATTGAGAAGTTTGATGTACGTCATGAACAGTACACGATTAGACATAGCCTGCGCTATAAGTAAATTGAGCCAATACACAAGTTATCCCAATCAAAATCATTGGATGACAAGGAAATGGGTTTTGGTGTACTTAGATGACACTCAAAACTAGGCTTTGAATTACAACAATATCCAACCGTTGTTGAAAGATATAGTGATGCAAATTAAATTATTGGGTCAACTGAAACTATATCCACAAGTGGATATGTTTTCACTATTGGCGGAGAAGCAATATCTTGAAAATCATCCAAACAAATATGTATAACTTGCTCTACAATGGAGTTTGAATTCATATTCTTAGACAAGGCAAGTGAAGAAGCTGAATGGCACCGAAATTTCTTAGAAGATATTCTATTTTGGCCCAAACAAATGGCCCCTATATGCATACACTGTTATAGTCAAGCTACTATAGGAAGTGCTGGGAGTGTTATGAATAACAACAAGTCTCGTCACATATGGCGAAGACACAACTCTGTTAGACAATCTCTCTAGTGAAATTATCAGAATTGACTATGTAATGCAAAAAAATAATGTATATGATCTACTTACAAAAGACCTAACTAGAGAGGGAGTTGAGGGATCATCGACATGAATGAGACTATAGCCGAGGACAAGTCATTGTGGTAGTAACTCTACCTCGAAGACTCGAGATTCCATGATCTAGGTTCAAGGAGATCAAACAAAGTCATAGATGACGGTTCAACATTGTCAAAAATTATTTTATGGTCCATTCTCATGATGAGACAATGCTTAGTAACCATGATAAATGCGTTAGAACTTTTTAATGGTTTCTAAGTTTGATATAAGGTATATCAAATAGTGTATCTACGGAATGACACATTTAGAAATCACATATTAGTAAGTGTGAAGTGTAAGCCACTTTAAGGAGAATCCGGTAAGGTTAGTTCTCTTCGCACTTATAAACGTTCATAGTTGAAACAAACAAAACAATGAGAACCAAAATAGTTCAAGGGTTGATTGTGTGACTTATGTTGTCTAGATATACACTAAAGTTCGACGGTTCAAAGATATCAAATCTATCGATTGACCGAGTATATCCGATATATGTTCACTACGAAAAGTTCAAAGGAAAACCTACTTATCTAGATATAATTAATCCTTACTTATGAGACATACAAGTTTTGTAATTGATATTTCTCCTAATCTCACTCTTTTCTTAAACATTAATTTAGATTTGTTGATACTTTTTTCTTCTTCTATGTTGTGAGTTCTTTAGGATTTAAATTTTTTAACGATTTTGAAAAATAATAATTTTAGATTCATATTAGTGTTGTCGAAAAAAATGGAGTTCTGTCGAAATTATTTTTGATGCAGTTTGATTTTATTTTATTTTTTACGACAATAGATTTGGATATTGGTGGTGTCAGTGTTGGGCGGTAAAAGAAGGGGAAGAAAACAATGGCTTGAAAAATAAAAGGGAAAGAAGATGACCGGAGAAAGAATGGAAAGGAGAAGTGTGGATATGATGACAACAAAACTGATAAAAAATAAGATTGTGTGGAGAAGAAGAACGATTGTAGCTCGAGAAAGAATGAGAATTAACTTTAATGGTGATTATGACTGCGATTGCGATGGCGGAAAGTTGATGGCAATGGTGGTTGGGTTGAGTCAAAAAGAAAAGGAGATGATAATTTAAATAAAAAAATCTTCTTTTTAACTAAATGATGTCTTTCGCACACCTCTCGTGCGCGTGCTACACATATATTGCCATGTCAGCAAAAAAGTTTAAAGACTCAAATTTATTGAAGTGTAGGGATTCAATAAGTAAAAGATTGAATTGAAGTGTCTAAATGAAATATACGAATAACTTTAAGAGACTGCTTATTCTGTTTGGATCATTGTTACCCATTGTATTGTATTGTATCGTTACTATACCTACAATATTTGTTTTGATTGTTACTTAAAATGTATTGTATTGTTAAATTTCGTTGTTACGTAACAATGAAAACCCCCATTTTGTGGAACAACCAATTTGGTGTGTTTCCATTGTTACTTAATTTCTCTTTTCAATTATATCTTTACATAATATTTCATAATACTATTTTACCCTTTACCTTATATTATTTAATTCTAGTCGAACCTCCTACCCTAGAATAATTAAGGACATTTTAGTAAATTTATAAATTACAATACAATACGATACAGTCAAACCAAACAACAAAAATGTTATTAAACAACAACAAACAATACAGTTTAGCCAAACATTATATCTACCATACAATACAGTACAATAAAGTACAATACAATACATTATGAAATAATGGGTAACACTGATACAAACCGAGTGTAAGCCTTTTAAATATATCTACTGCACGAAGCAAAAAATTAAACATTATGGGTAAAAATTAAATAGTCCGGTTTCATATAATCACTCTTTGTTTTTCTAGACTAGTCATTGTGAGGGTTTACAGAAAAAAATGCAAGGGGTTTTGAAGGCTCACCAACTTGCTAGGGTTTTGAGACGCTCGTCCTCTCCGATTTTGCTCTACTCAGTGTCGCGTGTTTTATCTCCTTGTATCCTTGAAGATATTCAATCTTCTTCTCAATGGCGTGGTTACTTTAACTCTGGTAATATTCCATCTTCACTTTGGGTTTTTCCTTTAATCCTATATCTATTAAACAAGGCTGTTTTTCTTCTGCAATTTGATATATTCTGGAAGAGAAAACACGGAAAAATGACAACTTGATTATGTTTTCTGCGTTTGGGATTTGCTGGAAAATTGGGCGACCCCCATTATCTTTTTGGGAAATCTACACCATTGGTATAAAAATTTAGAATGCTATTTAAAGATTTTCCAACTAACCTGATTTTGCACTTGAATGCTAGTAAAGTTGCTGTTTTTTCCAGCTTAAAAAATGACAGATTTGACTTACCGGTATCCTAACATCAGTATTCTGAATAAACAGGTACGATTTATGGAAATTATATGAAAAAAGAATGCAATCTTCAGAGAAATGTATGTCGGTGTCAGAAATGCTCTGTGATGCTCAGGGCATCATTTTCTACGGAAGCAGGGACAGTTGAAAGTAGTGTGACAGGTGATAGTTGTCTTCTGTTTGGTTTTGAGTGTTTGATTTGATTTCTTTCTGAATCATAGTTTTACAGCAGAGTCTGTGAAGGAATTGTATGACAAGATACTGAAGTCTGTCGTGGATCAAAGAAGTGCTCCGCCCAATGCCTGGTTGTGGTCCCTAATACAAAGTTGTGCGAACCGTGAAGATGCTAATCTTTTATTCGACATATTGCAGAGACTTCGGATATTTGTTAGTCTTTTTATCTTCTTAATAACTTATGAATATGAGGTCCTTGCTGATTTGCACATCTAATGGTAAGTAGCACGTGGTGTATGTTTGAGTGCAGAGACTTTCTAATCTCCGTATCCATGAAAACTTCAACTGTGCTCTTTGCCAGGAAATTACTAAGGCATGTGTACGTGTTGGTGCCGTTGATTTGGGTATGATATCAGATGTATCTTTATTGCTCAAATCTTTTGTTATGTTCACAAGAATTGCAAACCTATTTGAGACTTCTCTTTTGCTATTTCTTCTGTATTTAAGCGTATTTAATAGTTGCCATCTTTTGTAGTGCAAACTTGTTAATATTTATAAAGAAGGTAGTCTTTTGGACTGAAACCAGAAATGCATCTCATCTTGTTGCTTTGGCTCTGCTACACTTGCTCATCCCAGCTAAATAAACAATAAGTTTGTCAACTTCTGGTTAAAATCTCCATATTTTTGTGTGTGAGAAATTTCAGGTAGGAATACACTTAAACATGTTCAGTTTTTAAGTTCATTTTGTGGTTATAAAACTTTCAAAGGGAAAGATTGACCATCTTTGGATTGTAATTCCTGCTGGGATGACATGTAAGTTATCCCAGGGGTCATCTTTAGGGATTTGTTTTATGCGGAAGTTAAATCTTTCAAAAGACAAATAACTTAGTAGGTCCATAAATGAGATAAAAAAAGCACTAGAATTATTACATGTATTTGATTATTTTATTGGTATATGAATGGACTGATGGATTGTTAAACTGAATTTTCAAGTATTTGTGTTAACAAAAAGCTTGTTGAGAATGTTAAAGCTTCACCTTGTATACAGGTAAGAAGGTGTTGTGGAAGCATAGTGTATATGGACTGACTCCTAACATTGGATCTGCGCACCATTTACTGGTAATTTGGGTTCAACTTCGGCTTCAAGATGTATTATATGTGTATAATGATTATGCCATTTTAAAAAAATTGGTTTTGTATGACTGCAGTTATTTGCTAAACAGCATAATGATGTTAAACTCTTGGTAGAAATTATGAATCTGGTGAAGAAAAATGACTTGATCCTGCAACCTGGAACTGCAGATATAGTCTTCAGGTACAAATCCAATATAAACCATTTCCGAATATCTCCTCCTCTTTGTGCTTTTTTTTCTCCTTTTTTAATTAATTTTGTGATGCTCCTATCTTTTTGTTTGAAAATGTAATTTTGTGGCACTCCCATTGTTCTTTACCAGCATGGTTTTTCTATATTTGTGTAATCTGAGGACCATAATATCTGGGAAATTGTCAATGCCATTTTTTTTACTGACTATACACATAATTAATCATGTCTTGAAGTCCCTAGAGATTAGCTCAATTGGCAAAGTTTGACAAATTGGTGTAAACAAGAGTTGGGGGATATAGTAGCACTAGTTGACATCATAGGTAACTTGTAAAGTTCTTCTACTTTTGCAGTCCTCTTGGAGTAATTCCCATACTTTTGATGGGTGTAAGATTCTTCCTCATCATTTCTTGGATGGTGAGTTTTTTGTGAAAGTTACCCTTTGTGTCTTAGGGTCACAAGTTTGAGCTCTGGGCCAGGAGAACTAAATCCAGCTTTTAAGTGGAGAAGGGTAGAGGGGCGGGCCCATCATCCCTAAGTTCCGGAGGCTGCGGATGGCCCATAGGGCTAGCTCCAGACAGATTTCTTCGTCATTTAAAAAAATCATCTCTTGAACACACTGAGAGGAAGTAGGAACCCTTAGGCTTATAGAGGTTTGTGTCTACTGCTTTGCAGAAAAAGATTGATTTCTATTTGATGTTGGTGCTTAATTTTTAAATTCTGATGGTCCGTTAATTAACATTAACATTAGCTGTGCTATAACGTTCATGGTTTTATCCTTTTTATTGAGGTCGAGCAAATTCTGGAATTTCATATTATATTGCATTTGGTTTCAGTTGGATTGCACCTATGGAGTGATAGAGACAAAAGTACCCTCTCTATTTCATTAAAAATCATGAGAGCATAATAAAATTGTGCTTTTCGAGATCAAGTAGGATAGTCCTCAATTTTTGCATACTTCAGAGTTGGCCCTAACTTCCGTCCTAGAGTTTTGTGCTGATAGGATGGTAGATATACAAATTTTTCCGAGGCATGATTTATCAATAGATGTGGTCTTATATAAGGGTCATGCAGTAACTGACTTTTGGTATTCTAGGGCATGCATCACACTGGATAATGTTTTAATAGCTAAAGTAAATATTGCTCTACAAAGAAGATTCAGTTTCTTATTTGGAGACAAGTAGTGTGCTCAAGTGATTTTATTTTGGTCTTCAGTGATGAAAGATGAATCCTACAGACATACAGGCATGTAGATGCTTTCTTCTACTTGTTTTGATCATAACATGTATGTTGGGCAATTAAAGGGTAATTTCCTATTTAA
This sequence comes from Solanum chiquidenum, assembly GCA_029582725.1. Taxonomy (NCBI): domain Eukaryota; kingdom Viridiplantae; phylum Streptophyta; class Magnoliopsida; order Solanales; family Solanaceae; genus Solanum; species Solanum chiquidenum. The sequence continues at coordinate 32,579 of JAJOOS010004758.1, forward strand.
TGACGTCGTGGTATAATCTAATTTTTTGCTGAAATTTTGTAGATATTTTTTTTGAGAAGGTAACATTTGTGTTTATTGACAAGTCAGTACATGGGTTACCATGGGTTGCATTGAAACCATATATATCTTGATAACACCCAACAATGTGGTCTAGTGGTAATTGAAGTTGGTTGAGAACCATGGCATCTCAAGTTCAAATCTCACTTGTGGCAAAAACACTTGGTGATTTGTTCCCATCTATCATTCCTTGGTGGACAGTGTTATCAAAAGCAAAAATCTCTAAAGTCAGTTGGGTCTTTAAGCGCAAAGTGCAAATAAAACGTGAGCTTTAATGAAAAAAGGTGCTATGGGAGAAAAAAATGCAATTATATATGTTACTAATAATTATAAGCATGAATGACAAATATATGAACAATGAAATTGATTTTTTTTACGAGAAAGTGAAATATCAATTGTTTAGTGTTGCCTCTTCGGAAGAGGCTCATTGGCAAGGAAAAGTATGCCTAAGAACCTTGATGACGACATTGAAGCACACATTAAGCGAGGTGAAACGTTCAACATATTTTGAGCCTTGCTTCAGGGCTTAAATGCGCCTTTGACAACACTGGGTGGACAGAGTTACCGGTACCTATGCTAGTGGGAGGTAGTAGGTACTTTGTGGAATTAGTCTAGGTTTGTGTAAGCTGAGTAACAACAGTTGGGGATGGAAAACAGCGTGGCACAGTGCAGTTGCAGGCCAAACTCACTAAGACTCCAAATCGCGCCGAATCGCATAGATGAAAATTCTGTTTTCACCTCGCCCACTTAATTTTTTTTCTTTTTTTCAACTGAGTTTGATATTAAAAATGAAATTCATAAAATTCTTTTTTATCATTGTCTCTAGAAAAAGTCAAACCCATCAAGTTAAGTTGTGTCTGCCCCTGCTTACAATATAAGCAATATACTGTAATTTTACCTATTATAGTAGGTTATCTATTTTATTTTTAGATAATTATCTATAACATAATTATTTGAAGTGATTTAATAGTGCAAATTCTTCTTAACGGTGTCAATTTTTTTGAGATAAAGGTAACTGTGTATTCTCAAAAGGCTCATCATCTAACAAATGATGAGCATAGGTCACTTGCAATCTCATCAGAGCATATCAAACTATCCTATGGGAGATCACAAATTACCTATGAAGTCAGCAAAAAGTTCTATATACCCCATCGTATCTTGTTTACACCAAAAAAGACTAAGACAATTCATTCTAATTTTCTGGATGTTGTTTCTCTTCTCCACAAAGCATCTTCCATTCCTTTCTTTCCATAGGGACCACCAAATGCAGGCTGGGATTAACTCCCACCAATCTTCATTAGACTCCCTTCTTCCTATCTCCTTCCAGCTATAAAGCAAATCCTTAGCGGACTTTGGAACTACCCAGCATACACCAAGAAGACCAAAGAACATGTTCCATAGACTTGTAGCTACTTTGCAATGAAGGAATACATGACTATTAACTTCTGCATATTGATCACACAAAGCATCTTGAGCATATCTGTCTGCCTTTCTTCTGAAGCACTTTATGTGTTAAGCAGGCCCTTTTGCACACTAACCAAGCAAAACATGAGGTTCGTCTGATTAGGTAAAACAGTGTCTAAATTACATTTGTTTGGATAGCTTCGTCTGAAGTCAGCTTTTGCATCAGATTTCCTTTGCATTAGTACCGGCAAACACCTGATGATTATTTTGAAAAAATAAGAAGAATGGTGGGATATTACAGTCTATATTCCCAACCCGCAAACCCACCCCTCCACTCCCCATAAGCGCTGTAACCCACCTCGCCCCCGCCTCATCACATCCCTAACAACAGTCTGAAATTGTGAGGAAGCTGCAACTCTTTGACATAGAAACAGAACACATGGAGCTTAATGATGAAGCAATGCTACTAAAAGCTGAACATTCCATGAGTGATAAAAACACCAAGTTTTTCCATAAGCTAACAAACACACACAAAAGTTACGACTACATAGAGAAGGTGGAATCATATGGAATAGTTTTAAAAGAAGAGCGAATAAACAATGAAATCTTGAGGTTTTATGAGCCCCCTCTATAGTGCCTCAGATCATTGGAGACCTGCATGAACATATGAGGATATATTTTAGAGGAGGAAAGTCAGTGGATAAAAAGTCCCTTTGACCAAGCAGAGATCTTGGGGTGATCAAAGATTGCAATGGAGACAAAGGGGTTGGGGCCGGATGGTTTCAAAAAATGGAATTTTACGAAAGTTGGGGTTCTATCAAGTTCAATCTTGTCAGAGCCCTCGGTCATTTTCACACTCAAGGCAAGTTAAAAAAAGCCTCAATGTTTGCTACATTGCTTTAATCCCAAAGAACAGGGCCAAGAATTTAAAGTACTATAGCTGATAAGTTTAATTGGAAGTTTATACAAAGTGCTCTTAAGCTATGTTGGGCCTTCCTCGTGGTGTTAAAGCAAAAGCAGCAGCAATTTGGGATGATATCTTGGAGAAGTGTGAGAAAAAGTTGCTTTGTTTGAAGTGAGAGTATCTCTCGCTTGGTGGAAGGCTAGTTCTAATTAACAGCGTACTGGATTCATTGCCTACTTATACTATGTCCCTATTTTCCTTACCTGTTTTTGTGGTCAAAAGACTGTATGAACTGTGAAGGGACTTCTGGTGGCAAGGGAATAGAAGCATTCAACTTGGTAAGATGAGAGAAAGTCGTTACGGATAGGAGAGTAGGGGGCCTTGGAGAAAAGAATTTGTTGACTCAGAATTTCAGTTTACTGCACAAATGGCTTTGGAAGTTTAGTCAGGAGGAGGCATTATTATGGAGAGCAATTATTGCAGTAAAATATGGGCGCCTTAACTCATGGACCACCAAACAATCGTATCATGATCGCCCCTGGAGACATATTAGAGAACATTGAGATTTCTTTCATTCCAATTCCTTTCTGCACACTGAAATGGAAAAAGGATATTTTTCTGGAGGGGTCTTTGCCTTGGACATTCAACCTAAATGGAGCAGCACCCCGTTCTTTTCAGCATTCCACAAATCTAGGATGTTACTATCTCTGACTTTTGGAATGGACATGGCTGGAATTTTAATTTTGGGCGTCGTTCCAATGACTGGGAACTGAGCAGTGTGTTTTTATTGCCGTTACAGCTGCAAAGATGCATTCTTTTAACATCCAAAACTGATTTTCTTCTGTGTAAAGGTGATTCAAAAGGGAGGCTCACTGTTAGAGGTTGCTATCAGTACTTAAGCAACTCTAGTGCATCCATCCCTGATTGGCCTTGGAAGTGCATTTGAATAAAACAAAGTCCCTTTGAAGGTGGAGTGCTTCACATGACTGGTGGTTCATGGAGAGCGTCTGGAAGGAATGAACTGCTAGAATCTTTGAAAGCAATCTGAATCTGTAATTAGCATTAAATACAAATGCATTTCTCTTCTATATTTTTGGTGAAACATGGCAGTTGTAAATGACACACTGGCCATGATAGACTTTTTGATCTCATTACACTACATTTAGTGGTCTATCTTGCTCGGACTCTTAAAATAATGTCTGAGGGGTGCGTGTCGGATCCTTCAAAAGTAGTTAATTTTTGAAGAATCCGACATGGGTGCGACATCATTTTTGGAGAGTCTGAGCAACATAGGTAGTGATGCTACCTCCTGTACATAAATTGCTACATGTTCTTGATGCTGGATATCACTGAACTTCCCTTTAATGATAGGAAAAAAAAGTAATAGCAATTTTATTATTGCTATGTCATGTCTGAACTCCAAGCTGCTGCTTAAGTTTTCCTTATAAACTTCATTCTTTCTAAAAGTATCTCTTTACTTGTTGTAATGGTTTACTGCAGCATTTGCTCCCAAACTGATAATTGGGATTTGATATGCAAGTATGGTAAAAGGTTTGTCAAGGCAGGAGTGAAGCTACGGAAGACTTCCTTTGACACTTGGATGGAGTTTGCCTCAAAAATAGGTACTAGTTCTTCCTTTTCTCCTATTTAGAACTTTTCTAAAGATGACCAATCAAAAAGAGAACTTTTCAAAAGAGATAGAACTTTATGTCGCAATCTTCTAATTTGTTGCTCGAGTACGATAGTGGTTGATGGTAAGTTTCATAATAGAACCAAGTAATAGGGTGAATTTCTTAGTGGCTTCAGTTGTTATGGATACTAGTTTCCATACGAACACTAAAGCTTACTGCATCTTTGGCACACTAATGTTGACTGCATTTGCTTCTCTGCAGGAGATGTGGATGCTTTGTGGAAAATTGAGAAGATACGATCAGAAATCGTGAAGGAACATACTCTTGGAAGTGGACTTTCATGTGCTAAGGTAATTCGTTTTCTTAGTTCTGATTTATTTTTATTTTCTTTACCTGCCTCCTTATCTTGTTTCAGCTCAAAACTGAATTACCTTGAAGGGGATAAAAATTTGTAGCATATAGCCTACTGGAGAAGTGGTTTAAAAAATATTGAGGTCTTGATGGTAGACTTATAGACACATCTTTTTTGTGGTTCTTGCATTTAACACCATTGTCACTTACCTGCCGAAAGAATGTGTGTCTGGATCACTCTGATCTGAATAGTAGCGCCTTCTCTTTTTCATCTTCTTAAATTCAACTGAAGTAGGCAGCAATAGTTATGTAACAAACTTGCTGACATAAGGGCCAGCTATCAAGTTCAATACATGGTTGATCTACAGTGCTAGAGAAGTATTTCCCCACTGAGCCTTTGTAGTTTTTGACAGCCTCAGAGCGGGTTGGATAATGGTAAAATGCAGCATCAATGTAAAAGATGATTGGGGACTCCTTTAACATTGATTAGAAAATTGACTAGTTGATTGGTTTCTATTTCTTGACGATGATTATGAAACTCCTGTCTGCTTTCTAATTGCTTGGAAGTGCAACATGATGAACCTGCACCTACTATTTAACATCTTTTGCTTTCGGCAAATCTAATCCAAGCACTGGAGAGAGGGACAGATGTGGTCTTGAGCTCTACATTAACAAGATTTGGTTTTGTTTGTAGGGTTTCCTAATTGACCACAAACCTGAAGATGCTGCTGCCGTCATTCATTTACTCAATCAGGTTGCTCCTGGTTTTTGCTTGTTCTAACCTTTTGGAGTCTTTTATTTTATTGTTTTATGGAGAGGTGTTATAAAACATGAGTATTGCTTGTGCAATAGTAAGGATATTTTAATTTTAATCGGAGCTTTGTATATAGTTAGCTCTTAGACAACTAGAATGGACTAATGCTCAAGTGCTCGAAAGGTTGTCCATTGTATTGCCCAATGGATAACGTGTGATATTGACTTCAGCAATTTGATAAATTACTGCAAATTCATGGTGACCCCCCATAATCATGTTGTACATCTTTCTTTTTCTTTTTGGATAATTGATCATGTACCTCCACTTTTGAATAGGCTTTTCAATATCAGTGACCATCTCAATTTATCAACAGCTTTCAAATGTTGATATCTTGAATGTTCATAAATTGACCAACTGATACATTAATCATGTAGCATGCACCTGATGGTCAGAGAGAGAAAATATATCAATTCTATATGAATTGCCAGATATTAATTTCTTCAAAGTTCATTCAATCTTCCTTGCTATTCTGATCTTCCAAACATTGCGGTATCTTATGATATGTGATTAAGGACTGTTGTTATTATACAACTTTACCCTTTTTAAAAAAAAAGAAGAAGACAATGTTTGGCTCAATGAAAGGGAGGGAAGCCCCCCCCCCCCTCCCAGGGTTAGTTCAATTGGCTAAGGTTGAGGAACTTGTGTCTTAGTCACAAGTTCGAGTCCACCGCCTATTTAAGTTGAGAAAGGTAGAGAGGCAGACCCGTCATTTCTGAGTTTCAAAGGTTGCAGTTGGCCCAGAAGGTTGGTTCTAGATGGATTTCTCAGTCATTAAAAAAAATGGGGGAGGCAAAGGGAATAAAGGGGGTTTTGTATGCTTCTGTTCTCCTTGTTGAAGGTTTATAGGTCCCTGATTTTTGTACATTCCATCCAATTACACGGGGTCCTATTAAACTAATTAAGCAGTTAGACATGTCATTTCCATATTTGCTTAACTGAACAAGATAAATGTACTTACTCCATCCCTTCAGCTGGTCTTTGCAATTAGACCTTTGTGCAAGAGTAATCAATGAATGACATAGATTATTATTTGCAATGTTTGGTCCTTGTTGCATTTCATGTATCTGTATCCTTTGAGCCATACACTTAAAGTGCTGATGTTAATTGCAGACTGTACCTGATTCGAGAAGGCAAAAATTCATGGTTGAACTTCAAAAGCTAGTTGCGGACTGGCCTTTGGAGGTGATAAAGCGACAAAAGGATGAGAGGAGGAAGGTTAGCTGTTTTTTTTTTTTTTTTTTAATTTTGAACTTGCTAGTATACTATTTTGAGAATTATTACCTTTTTTGGGAGTTTCTCTGTAATGATTTAGTGTTGACGTAGGACGTGGGAGTTTTATTTGTTCGTATTTATGGGTTACCCTTTGGATCTTAGTTAGCCTCTATAGAGTTTCCTTTTTTATTCTGATCCCATATACTGGTTCTGATTTCTTCAAAACATGGCATGGGTGTCATCTTGTTCTGTTAAGTGCGTATTCAATTGTATGTATTTTTTATGTTCTCTCCTCAAACCCATGTTCTTTACACTACACCAGGCATTAGATTATAAGAGAAGTGCTTGTATCTTAGGTCTTTTCTTAGTAGAGCAATATATATAGGGAAAGTTACTGGTTGGAATATTGTAAAATTATCTTTGCAAATTTCAAATGTGTAGTTCAAAGACATCTAACCTGCATAGGAAGAAGTTTATACAAATACAATCTCCCTACTCATAGATAGATTAGAACCCATGACTTCAATTTTAACCATTTTAACAATAGATATTGAGCCTAGGAATTCTCCCAACGGTGACGTTATTCAAGAAGTCTTGGATAATATGGGTACTCATATTATCTGTCACGCAATCAATTTTTTTTATCCATATCAAATATGGGTAGTTGGAATTTTTATCCACTTTTTGTTTACCCGTTTTCAATCCCCATGTCCGTTCCAACTTGTCCACTTACCAGCACTATCTGTAATTGTATGGGACCAATCTTTAATTGCTTAAAGTGCTTCAATTATACAACTCTGAAAACAGTTGGACTAGTAGATTGATTTGCCTATCAGTTGAACATTCCTCTCCACCAAAAACAACTTGATATTGAATTCAAACCATAAAGGCACCACCTGACATTCTAAGCAAACGAAGCTCACCAGGCTGTGCTGAATATGATGTATTGTCACAGTAAATTAAATAGTATGAAGTGTTGACTGGGAGCTTTAGGTTATTTAGGACTCTCAAGGGTAGGGTTTGTAGATTATTTAGAAGACTATTTAGGTCTTTCAATTTTTTAGATTGAGGTTCAGTCTTTTATAATAATATATATAGTATAGATAGATATAAGGTCACTGTATGATTGTGCTTATGAATATAGTCTTTGATGGTAACATTTCCAGGAGTTGGCTGCAACACTACAACATGATATTCCTGCTATGCTCAGTGCCTTGTCAAATATGGGCTTGAAGTTGGATGTAAATGTGGAAGATCTGACAAGAAGAGAAGGCATCTTATCTTGATTTTGGTGAATAAACATCAAACATCATATTATCCATTTACTGCATATTTTTGAGAAGCAGCCATCTCTGTTTACTGCTTTCATGAGCATCTGCACATGTTTCAGTCTTCGCAGGTGCGACACAAGCCTTAGTGGCTTAAGGTAGCCTCAGAATACTGCCATTACTAGTTAGCCTGAGTGAGGATTCTTCTGAATCCGAAACATTGAATTACCATTCTCATTAGTTGACGTTGGTAGTTTCATTCTGAATCGTGTTTGGATTGGGGGGTGCGGATGATTCAATTGGTTCAAATTCCTTTTTTTCCCATTTTTGGTGCTCTTTGATATAAGATGGGTCTGACTCTGCAGAAGAGTGGTAACCCTGAAGCAGTCGGAAGATTTTGTTTGAAGTCTCAGATATCTTTATCTTTACACAGTTCAGGAGCTATTTTGCTTTGGAAAACATGAGTACCCCTGCAATAAAATAGAAGCAGCTCTGTGGTATGTTTGTTTTTAATCTACAGGGAGTCGTAGACTGAACTTTTTAGCTATATTTAAAAGTGTTGAGACATTTTTTTATGCTTTCCCCATTGTTTTTTTTTGTGTGGAAATTGGATATAAGCAAAACTAAACATCCCAGAAGCATTGAATGCGTTTTAGCAGGAATGTAGCATACTTGAAATTCAGTACATTTTAGGATAACAGCACGTTCGTGTCGTGAACTATGGAGTAAGGATCAAGTTTACCCTCCTGACTCTAGTGGCCTTAATGTTCCTGCAGAGTTCAATTTATGTTCTTTCAAATTCTTGAAGTGTTTTCCATCTCCAGCCATTAAACAGCTAACTTTAGTTTCTTCTTATGTCCATAATATTCTCTTTTTTTTTTTTTTATCATAAATCATTATCAAAGTAAAACAACCATGTCCGTCTCTACAAGGTAAGTCTCCGATGAAGGGGAATTCAACTAGAAGATTATGAATAGGTGAGCAATTGGAGGTAATTCCAATGAAATAAGCACAGGCACGAGGTGCCTTTATATTGAGATAATGACTAAATCCCAATTTGAGGGGTTAGAGTGTGGTTAACCATATGAATATGCAAAAAATCTTGGTTTCTATACTTTGGTGGGATGCTAATGAAGTTTTAATCTTGTAGTTAGCAAGCGAGCTAGGAAACAGACTCCAATGGCAATTGGTGACAAACTATACCAAAAGACTAGTCCAACTTTCTATGATACTAGGGCACTTCAATATCTCACTTTGATGAGGCTGAATATTGCATTGTGCTACTTCATGAATTTTGCTGACTATAAATCATTGGTCTGCCATGAAACCTTTGCCTATTGGGGTATCTTCAACGTACATACCAACACATGATCTTGCAATATTATTAGGGCAGCATAGATAACCACAAGTGCATGAGTGATTTTGCAATTTTATTAGGTGTATGCCCCCTCCCCAAAAAAAAAAGAAACAAAGTTCAATATATGATGACACAAATTATCAGTGACCTCCTAATGAGACGATTTGGTTGTCTTTTCAAAAGAAACAACCAACCACATCAAAATTTAAGCAAAGTCTTCAAAAGGTTAAGAAAACATATGATCCCAAAAAATGTGCATTCGAAATCTGGTGGAGGCCTTAAATCAGTAAAGCAATCACTTGAATTGTTTTATTACTATAATCTGAACTACTGTGTTTTTTTAATAAGATGTTTGAGTGATTTTTAATTTTTTATATATCGACATCACTTGTGAAAAATAATGCGTAAGCTCTTAGAGATAACAAACCAGAAGGGTATTGAACTTAGGTGGATCTACACAAAGGTCAAAAATAGCTTTTGCAATGTACTTTCCAAAACACAAATGTCATAAGTTTGCATGATAAAGTGCATGGACAAACTAAAGAAAACGGACATTGCTACATTTGACCATTCATATTCATTCAATCTTCTATATTTAATTAATCTAACGAACAATGAAGACTCAATATATATTTATTCACCAACTAGGACGTTATAAATTCGAATTTATCATTATTAATTAATGAAGTAAGAAAGGATTTCTCTTGGAGAGACCCTAAGATTATTTCATTCCCATATGCATAAATATAGATAGATAAGTCATAAGTCGTTAGTTTTGAAGTTTAGATTTGTCAAATGTGAGGAAATAAATGTATTCGGTAAAATTTCTCAAAAGTCTTGATGTTTATACCAAATCAATAGAAATGAAAAAAATAAAAATAAAATACCAAATCAATATACTTCCTCCGGTCTAAATTATATGGTGTTTTCAATTTTTATATTTTTTTCAAAATAAATGTTTTTTTATAATAAAAAAGGAATAAATTATTTATTTATTTTCAAATTTACCCTTATATTATTTAGATAAGTGAACTTTTGCGTAACCAAGAAATTATATTAAATTAGTACTCCTTCCGTCCCAATTTACTTGTCAACCCTCAATTTATTAACATTAAGTTAATGCCTTTGAAAATGTAGTGAGTAAATATGTTAGGGACCCTATCAATTAATAGGGGTAAATTGATAAACTTACTATACTGATAATTGTTTTCTTAATAGATGTGAAATTTGATA
>JAJOOS010004759.1:0-58939 GCA_029582725.1 Solanum chiquidenum
GGGGGGGGGGGGATTCTGCTGGTTAAGGACCTTTGAAAGGACTAATTTGTCAAAAAAGAAATAGATGTTCATACACAAAAACAAGACACAACCATTGATCACGTTTCAAGACTTCTCTGATCTAGCCTAGTGGACAGAGTTACCTGGTGCCTATTGTTGGAGGGAGGTGACAGGTTTCTGTGGAATTAGTCAAGATGTGCACAAGTTGGCCCAAACACCAGGTTATCAAAAAAAAAAGAACTGGGGTTGCTATGGGTGTTCTAAATGAAACATACAAGAGCAGGAGAATCAACATCCATGCATGTTCGATTTACTAAGATTCATCACTACTTAGATACGCAATCGAAAGTTAAATTCCAATGAAAGAGCACTACCTGCGCAAGATCTCGGTCTGTAACCAAGGCTATACAAGCAGACAGATACTGGCACAGAATGGCAGCAAAATTGAACAAGAGTACTAGCAGGACCAAATCAAACCCAAATCGGGCTCCTCCATCAACCATTGCAGCCCATTTCCCAGGATCAACATAGCCAACTGCAATCAGCAGCATTGGCACAGAAGCAGAAAGTACTCGCTGAAGCATGCTGGGCTGCCTATATTCTCTAGTCAGAGTTTCGGACTCCATAATTTGCTTTAGATAGTTAGCAAGCCCAGAGATCGCAGTAAACTAGCACTACAACATCACTAAGCAACCCGTTTGACATGAACAAGCTCAATATTAAAATCCAACCAGTGAAGTTCCAAGTTCCGACCACACAGCTTTTCTATGTAGCAGCTGCAGCTCCAACTGTAGACTGTAGCTCAATGTAGCACAGGTAGAACTGGATACCAAAACCCCTCGTAATCTCTGGAGAATTTTGAGCAAGTTTGCACCCAAAAGCAATGGACATGAAGAACTTGACAAAAGCAATTTATTAAGAGTCTTTTCAAGCTGCTAAAATCAACCAACTCCAAACAAGAAATTTGAGAAGTGCGCCTTATAAAGATGGAAGTCTTTTCGAGTTGCTAAATCCACCAACTCCAACCAAATACACCGCATTAACACCTTTGCATCCGTCAATAAACCAATTGCCGATTCTGATTTCTGGATTGAGTTAAATACCAAAGCTTCAGTCAAATGTCCAAATTGTAGTTACAGAAAAAAAACTAGGTAACCATGACTATCAAACACTTAAAAACAGCTGGAGAAAGCATTATTATCCAAATTAAAACTATATATATGTTAATCCCAGTTAAAAGACAAAAATGCTGAAGTGAATAAACTACCCAACAGAAAAAAATTGGATCTTTCACGACCTAATATACATCATCAATACATCACACTGTCCTGTAGCGCGAGAAACATGGATCACAAAAATATGGCAAATGAATACCTTCACTGAGATCACAATTCACAAACCAACCCAGCATTATTCATATATTTCAAAATTAGTCAACTTGCCCAAAAATAATAATGTAAACACTCGGTAAACTCCATGTTACAGCCTGGCATCTAAAGCTAAACATGATTGATTTAACAAAAATCTCCTGCATTTTGAAACAAAAAAAAAACTTCAACTTGACTTCAAAAGCAATACTACTTTTCAAAAAGTAAAGAAGAGAACTGCAAATGAAACACCTTCTCCTCCTCAACCATCCAGATCTTCATTACACAAAACAACAAAACCCCATCAAAATTATCCAAAAAAAGATTAAATTTTTTTCCAACCCAAAAAATAAAACCCCATAAATAACACTTCTCCAACCTTTTTAACACAACCCAATACAACAAATCAAAACAATCAGCTAAAAACTCAATACCCACTTCATCGGATCTGATACAAACATGACCTATAAAGACCAAAAAAAAAATCAAGATTCCAAAACAGATAATCCGTATACCTATATCTAAACATACCCATAACAGTAAAATAAAAAATAATAAAATTTAATCCAAGTGGGTGTGTAGACCATTAGGGTTTTCCATTTCTTTTTTATACCTTCTTCAAATAGTTTTCCTTCCTTTTCTGGATGGGTTTTCTTCAGTCTTCTTCTCTATAAATTTCAGTGCTCAGAGTTCAGATCAGAAGCTTTTAAGGAAGCACTAATATGGGATATATATACTACTAAGAGATAAAAGAGAGGAAACTGTACATAATACATATCCTAGAGAGATGGAGAGTTATGGTGTGTGAGCTGTGAGTACTGTAGAAAGAGAAACTATATATATACATATATTACTGTATTTATATATATATTATAGGGAAAACGGGGTCATGTAGGGGGGTGGGTAGGGTCTTAAAGCTATCTTGGAGAGAGAGAGAGAAAAAGGTGAGGAGGTTTCACTTCACTAATGTGAGTCCAAAAGATATGAAGGAGAAAAGTGAACTAAAAAGATACAGTTTTATTTTCTCTGTTATGTTTTTTTCTTGAAATTCCTTTTAATGGTTTTTTTCTTTCATTATGTTCAGCATAGATACGTGAATACATACGGTATATTAAGGCGTTTGAGAGAATCATATCAAAGGAATTCGGTAAAAGTTGTTTTATTACTATATTTCTCATTTGTATCTTTTCATTCAGTTTTACCTGCCAAGTTCAGAATTTCGCGCGCTAGTTAGTTGGGTTTTTTTGTTTTATTGTCGTATCTCTCGTTTTAATCTTTTTCGTTTATTTTTGTTTGTTAAGTTTAAGATTTTGTGTATTCACTCAAAAATAATAGTAATTAATATAAGTATTTATTATAATATTCATATTAATTGATATTTACTTTTAGGTTTTGAAAAAGACTTTTGTCTTGTTCATTTCTTTTTTTAATTCTTTTTTAATCTCTTATTCTTAATTAGGATATCAATGATACAAACTTGAAATGAATTTACATATTCACATTCTTTTAATTTGTATTATTTTCATGGTGGGCGGGGATAGAAAAAAAGTTATTTTCATTCAATTATTTTAAATTTTGATTATACACAAGAAGAATTATAGTATACGTACATAGTTACTTAATTAAATGATCTATTAACCTAGTTAGTTATAAATGAATATCGTTGGTATTTTTCTCCCGTGTTTGATTTGTCATTACTTGAAAATAATTAAAATTTAAAATGGTAGACAAGATCCAAGAAGAAGAAAAGGGGGCAAATATACCCCTGAACTATTATAAATGGTATGTCAGTACCCTCTGTTATACTTTAGGGCTATTCATACCCCTATCGTTAATATTTTAGATTGTGTATCAACTAAATTTAATAGAGGGACATGTGGCTTCATCTAAATGTTTCAACTAAATTTATTTTAATTTTTTTCAATAAACTAAAAACCTACGGCCATAATCAAACCCACTCATGACCCGATAATTTAAAAATCCATACCCAAATCACCAACTTTCCGGTCAAACCCATCTCTCTCTAACATTTGCAAATCGAAAGACTTGTTATTTCAACGCAAGGCTGATGCAGAAATGGTGAATACACAAGAAAGATTGGAGAATGGATGGAATTATAGAAATGTATGAGAAATTAGAAATTGGATTTGTAGCCGACATTTTTACTTGTATTCGTCGGAAATATAGCTCAGGTAGATCACACATGGAATCAACATGGACTTGGGGGAGACAATTTTTGTGGGCTTTGCCGGAATTTACATTCGGGGTCCAATAAGTTCGATGCATTGGAGTGGAAAGGGGAAATATTGGGTACTTTTTCACCTCTGCTTTCCACGCGCCATCGCCATCAAAGTTAATGTCTCTAACCCAAATCAATCAAATCTCTCTTCAACACTACATAATTGACTTTTCAATTGTCGGTCAACATCCTCGCTACCGGCATACTCGACAAAAAATATCAACCTTAAAGGATTTCGACAAGACTTTCACTGTGAATGTACCTGGGCTTTCATATGCTGCAAGGAAAGATGTTCTGTTAACCTTAAGGGTATAAACAACCTAAAATATTAATTGTAGGGATATGAAAATAGCCCTAAAGTATAACTGAGGGTACTGACATACCATCTATAATAGTTCAGGGGTATATTTGTCTTTTTTCTCAAAAATAAAAGACAGAGGAAGTGGAGAGGGGAAAGGGGGTGAGTGTAGATAATAGAGGATTAATTTTTTTATTTTTAATTTACTATGGAATGCAAAATCAGTCCAATCATACGAGTTCATATATTACGTAATTTTTTAAATTATTTTAATGGAGAAGGCCTAAAATTCACTTAAACTATGGAATTTGGTATAAATTTACCATTCATCCACCTTATGAGGATAGCCCGTTAGAAATAAGATATTTTTGAGCCAAAAAGTTGACGTCTGGGGTATTAGGAGGTAGAAAGGTGAACGAAGAGTAGTTTTGTACCAAATCATATAGTTGAGAGGCATGTAACAACCCAAAATGGACATATTAAGTATGCTAAGCACAAGTAACAAATATGTCAATCACAAGTAACGTGTAGGTCAATCACAATTATCAAATGCATCAAATCATAATAGTCAACTCGTATTGGAACAATTTTCCTTCGGCACAATGTCACTAGCAGAAACCATTTCTCATCGGCTTTATATCACATCACTAGTCGAAACCATTTTTCATTGACTTTATATCACATCACTAGTCAGAACCATTTACCATCGGCTTAATATCACATCACTAGCCGAAACCATTTTTCATCAGCTTTATATCACATCACTAGTCAGAACCATTTACCATCGGCTTAATATCACATCACTAGCCGGAACCATTTTCTATCGGCTTTATATCACATCACTAGCTGGAACCATTTATCATCGGCTTTATATTACTAGCCAGAACTATTTTCCATCGACTTTATATCACATCACTAGCCGAAACGATTTTCCATCGGCTTTATATCACTACCCGAAACCATTTTACATTAGTTTTATATCACTAGTCGGAACCATTTCTCACCGACTTTGTATCACATCACTTGTCAGAATCATTTTCCTTCAGCATAATATCACTAGCCGGAACAGTTTTCATCGGCTTTATGTCACACGTCTCAACATGATGTACAACAATCAATGCACAATAAATTTCACACCATAAAAAAAGAGAAAACATTTCAAGCAATTCAAGTCCACATTAACGACATTAAAGTATTTTATCAATCAATCAAATAGGGCTCACAACAAGGCAAATCACAAGCATTATGATCAACACCTTGCATTTTCACTAACCCATTTTTTATTCATTAAGGTTAATCAAGTGGAACAATGAAGTCATCACCTCATTTCCATTACTCCCCAACACACACAATGAAGAAATATACATGATTCTACTAGATTTAGGAGATCACTTGTCTTAATTTAATCAAATAATCAATCCAAGACTTGAGTCTTTCCTTTCTGAACAACGTCCAAAGCCACACAATCTAATTCAATCAATTAGTCACAATAAGATTATGGAAATAACGATACACATATCATACTCTTTAAAAAATGGGTCATTCAATTTTAAAACCAAATTTTGAAAATGATGTTTGAATCCGAAAATCTTTACTTGAAGAAGTTACCCAAGGCATTTGAAACTCATCGGTGAAAACCATTTCGAAAAAGAACTTATCACTATTTTCAGTTTAGAACTCAAGTTCTTGAAAAAACTTGTCATTTGCCAATCAAAATCTCAAGATTTGATGTTAGAATCCATAAATAATTAAATGAAATTGAAGTTTTAGGGTTACAAAAGCTTACCCAAAAGATTTAGCACAAGAAATCTCTTCAAAATCGCTTCCAAGATTTTTGCCAAGCTCAAAAATGAAAAATGGGGCTTAAACCCCGAAATTTCAGAGCAAAAACTCTTTTCTAATGTCGCAAAAACGAACCCTGCAAAAATTGGGGGTCTCACTTTTGGGAATCGGGCTTCGCTAAAGCGATCCCTGGTTTGCTTAAGCAAACCCCGCCCAAATGGCTAATCTTTCTTTTGCAAGCTGGTCTTCGCTAAAGCAAAGATCGCAAATGCGAAGGCCCTTCACAAACACGAGGACTGCAAAACCTGAAACATCATTTAACACAAAAATCATCAAAAGGACCCTCAAGATTTGTTTGGAATTATGTACACACAAATCAAATATGCAATTTGACTGTACTCGACGTTTCGAACTTAATGAAACCATCAAAATATGAATCTAAGGTGTCCTTGATCCTACATTCTTGAAAGTCACAAGAAATGAACACAACGTCTAAAAAGGTCAAAACAAACTCGAGACCTATGAAAAATCAATCAAGACTTCACTTAGGCCTAAAATCATCCCCTGAATCCAAAGGAACTCTCAAAAATCTGATCTAAGCATTGGAACCACGAATGTTGACCAAAGTCAACTGAAATGTTAAAATTTCACTAATTTCCAAACTTAGGACCTCAAATTCTCAAAAAAACTTGAAATTTGAAATCGATAACTCTCATAGAGCAATTTACACATTCTGGGACTGATGAAATCGATGGAATTTCATTTGACACTCGAAACTCTAAAAGACACCGAAAACCACTTTATAACAACTTTAGTCTTACAAACTCAAAACTTGCAAAAATTCACAACGTTTTACTCAAAGTTCGAACCCAACTTCCACAACTCAAACAAAAATAACTTATGGTCAATATCGGGAGGACAAAATGGTAATTTCATGAAAATAACCACAAATAACCAACCGAGTCATTACATTTTAGGCCTTTCGCTGAATGTTAAATTTTATGTGTATGATGAGGAGTGGAATGTTTAATTGATCTACATAATATTTTTTTGTCATAAATAATACATATAGTTTTGGTGGTTTGGTCATTGAATGGAGAAACATCTTATTTCTTTTTCGATATCAAATGTTTATATTTGATGGATGAAATTATTTTATTTATTTTTCTCCAAATATTTGTTGTTTATATATGTAATACTTTCCATCTCGATAAATAATAAGTATTTTAAAAAAAAAACTATTAGTATATCTCGATTCTCAACAAAGGCGATTATTAAATGGAAAAGCCTAAAGCTTGACTGACCCTCAGGTAATGTTATTTTTGAAATCATTTTTACGTATCTCTCGAAGGAGTTAACCTAGACAGGAACAATTCGCTCTGATACAACTTGTTAGGATCAAATACTAACCATCATGCTATAAGTTATAGCTAATTATAGTAAGAAGTGTTTGGATTGGCTTAAAAGTTGGTCAAACCTACTTTTGAGTTAGTTTTTACTTTTGGAAGTGTTTGGTAAATATAAAAATAACTTAAAATAAGTCAAAAATGACTTTAAAAAAGTTAGGAAGTGTTTGACAAGGTTAAAAGATAACTTTAAATAAGTTTAAAATGACTTAAAATAAGTTAAAAACCAAAAGTAGGCCTCCCCTACTTTTTATTTTTTGATTTAATAGTCATTGAAGTTTGACTTTTTATTTTTTACTTAAAAGCTACTTTTTTGAGTCAATCAAAACGGGCTCTAAGAGTGTAACTTTATTTCTTAACTAAGTCAATTAAACAAACATCATGTTCGATCATAACTCTGAGACGTACTGCATCAACACCCTTTGTGGTTCTTGCCATGATGTTAACATAACCCAACAAACAAGACTTAAAATAAGTTAAAAAACAAAAGTAGGCCTCCCCTACTTTTTATTTTTTGATTTAATAGTCATTTAAGTTTGACTTTTTATTTTTTACTTAAAAGCTACTTTTTTGAGTCAATCAAAACGGGCTCTAAGAGTGTAACTTTATTTCTTAACTAAGTCAACCAAACAAACATCATGTTCGATCATAACTCTGAGACGTACTGCATCAACACCCTTTGTGGTTCTTGCCATGATGTTAACATAACCCAACAAACAACACTTGTACGTG
Source organism: Solanum chiquidenum (assembly GCA_029582725.1). Taxonomy (NCBI): domain Eukaryota; kingdom Viridiplantae; phylum Streptophyta; class Magnoliopsida; order Solanales; family Solanaceae; genus Solanum; species Solanum chiquidenum. The sequence goes on from JAJOOS010004759.1 coordinate 7,825, forward strand.
CTTTGCTCATGAAAATAACAATAAAAACTTACCAACAAGGGTCCAGTGGAGTGGTAAGTACTCCTTAATCCTTAATCACAGGTCTTGGGTTTGAGTCCCTTTGGATACGGAGTCCTCTTTGTTCAGGGAGAGCATTTGCCCTCAATGTGTAACTTTTTTATGCAAATTCAAATTTAATCAGGCTCCAATATAAATACCAACTATCGAATGTGAAATAAGAAAATAAAACCAAAAAAAAATAATCTAAATCTACTTTCTCACTTATTTCCTCAAAATTTATCAACTCATTTATCAATCTTTGCATATAAATTTCACTAATTCATCATTATTACTATTATTTTTACCGTGCAGATGTAACATTTTTCACAACTTTTAAATGAGTTTTTGAAGATTTGCATGAAATTTGTTGAGAGTTTTTTTATTTTCACGATGATTACTTTAATATAGACTAATGTGAAACATGCTTTTCTTTTGCCTTTGTCAATATTGTCAATACCTAAGAGAATTTAATTCTGTAATGGTCAAAGATATGGTACAAATTTGAAAAAATATTCCAAAAAGACGTAAATATTTTTCATTTTCTTCCTTTTCCACTGTTTTTTTCAAAACTTTTTTATCGTGTAAAGAGTTTGACAATAAAAAAAGAAAAAAGATAAAATTAATGGTGTAGATCTATTCATATATTTTTTTAAAAAAAATTCAACCCCCAACCAAAACAAATTCTCTGCCACTACAATACATGTACTTTTTAAAGAACATTTATCAAACTTTTAACTTTTTTTTCCCTACAACTCAACTTTTTTGTGAGTTATAAAAGCTCATATATAGAATTGTATTGAAAAGGTTTTTATAATCCTTTTATTTTTCTTTTTTCTTTTTTAAGCCATGATAGGTGAGAAAGTTCGATCCAACAAGTTGCATGAACAAAAAAGTACAAAATAAAAGTTTAGTTTTAATTATCATAGTATTTGTCCAATAAGGATTAAATTAATATAATTCGTTACACTTTACCATGTAGTTTCCTTATTTTAATATCAACATATAAAATCTTCAATAAGATAGTATAGTGTTTGATTGGTTGTATAAGAAAAAGAGATAGTGGTCAAAAACACTTTTAAATTATCAATTTTTTTCTAAGTTTTCAATTTAAATTATCGTCAATTATTTATCAACATACGGCTTACAATTAATTAATCAAGTATCATGTAGATAAAATTTTATGGGCAAATTTGTTTGTCACACGCCTTTTGACAATTATATTCAAATACTTGATGTAGTCAGCTTTGAGGTGTATTTTGATAAATAATCATGATATGATATATATAGTTGTTGACTTTGTAATACATGTACTGTGTTATATATGCCTTGTATAATTTTATCTGGGACATGATGTGGAATAGTAATAAGTAATACGTGTATTAATTATGCGGGTATTACGCTATTTAAAAATAAAAATATCATTAAAAAATAAATAATGCATATATATAAGAATCTTGAAGGGTAACCTTGGGCTTGATGTATTGGTAGTGTTATTGTCGTGTGATTGAGAGGTCATGAATCCAATCCATAGAAACAACATTTTGTAGAAATACATAATAAAGGTGCTTACAATAGACTCTTGTGATATCATTCTCCAAATTTCGCGCTAGCAAGAGATTAATGCACTGAACTGCCCTATTTACCTTTGATAATCTCAGTCATTATTGATCACAAACAATTATATTTATCATTATACCTTGCATAAACAAATTGTACATTATAATCCCTCCCTAATTAACTGATATGTGGACGAAAACGACCCTTTAGAATTTGATGTATCAAAATCTTTAAAGTTCTTATACTTCACCACAAAGTCTCCAATTTGTGAAAAAGAGAGCAAAAATAAAAATAATTGGGGAGGAATTTATGTTGGTGTCCGATACTCATTTTAAAATTTGACTTGTTAAAATTTGCATCGAATAGCTTCGTTTGACAAAACGCTAACCAACTATTAAAAGAAGATCTCGTTCTTACGACTCAAACTGATGATCGCTTATTAAAATATGAAAGGTACATACCATTACATCATAGCCTTTGGTGATCCTCAATATCTTTTTCATATATAACATTATTGAACTTTAAACTCTCTTTTCACAAATTTTATTTGTTTTTGATAATTTTTTATTGTCTTGGTGACTCTTAAACGTTGACTTACATTAGATATTTTTGAACAAAGTCAACTTGTTTATTTTGTTATTTATTTGAACAACCAAAAAGAAAAAAAAATCAATATTTGATAATTTAACAATCATTGACCCTATCAAAGGGGGTGGAGTAGGAAGAACATTTCCAAATGCATGGGGAAATGTTAACTAATTAAAATTAAAAGGAAATAATAATTACAAAAAAGAGAGGAAAAAAATTAATTAAGGTTATTATTTATCCCTCCCACCTTTTTTAAATAAATAAATAAATAAAATCTATTAGGCACATGCCACAATCGGCTTTTCATTACATCCAAACAGCAATTGAATATAATATAATGTATTATTAACATTATTACGCCACAAAATAGTATAAATTATAACACCCAAATTAAGGACTAGTTAAGTGTACCAGCCAAATGAATAAGATCATAAGCTGTGTTCATTGAATCTTTTAGGGAACAAATCCTATACAAAACTCAGAAAAATCTGATTCTATAACTTAAATGTTTCCTTGAAAATATACAAAACTATTGGTGGCAAAATGTTGTGGTGATACGATAAATTCAAATTAGAGATCAGATCTTGAAATTGAGACCTAAAAACAAGATCAATCGTCTTTAATAGCTAGGAAGTGTTTATCAGTCAAATTGCGACTTTCTTGCGTAAGTTCAAAATAGTCTATATCAAACGTTCAATGAAAACCAATATATAGTTATGTACTCTTAATCCATCCATTATCAATATCGTGTTAGGAAGTGTTGATCAAATGTTTTGATGAGGTCAAAAGTACTTTTCGACTCGAGTTTGATGAGAACAGGGTTGCCTTAATTATAAACAACACTTATATTCTAAAGTGAGACATTTTGATACAAATCTGAAATAGTCGGAAAGAAAAGAAAAACCAAAAATTACTAGCAAAGTATTGTTAGTCCATCCCTTTTGGGCAGTTAACAATACCGTTAATCAATCTGACCAAACATGATAGCTCCAAGAATCTAGTTTTCTGTTTGTTTTTATAATTAATTTTTTTACAAAAAAAAAATTACATTATATTGGATTGAGATTTTTGGGGTTTCGAGCAAATTTTCTCTAGTGAATATTGAATAGTTTTGTTTCATTTTAAGATTGGTTAATTCATCATTCATTGCATGTAATCCTATAAATATTTAACATATTCAAAATCTGGTCCCTGTGTTTAATTTATTAATTAAGCTAATAACATGTTTTGATTAATTTTGTTATTAATGAAGAGATGTTGTGACCTAGGGGACACTCATTATTTGTAATTGTAAAATGTACAATGAATCTTCTATTCCTCATTATTGTAATTCATTTACAACAATCTAATAAAGTTCATGGAAATATATATATATATATATATTATAAATTTAATCAATATAATCACTATATAATTTGTGTATAAATTAATTTATATACAACAGTTTTTGGTTTGGGATATTTAACTTGTAGGGATGGGTTTTTTTGGGTGGGTACAAGAGGCGAATGGATCCACGTGCATTCGTTAACTTTGAAAAAAATCATGTATAAAAATTAAGATATAATTAACAGTGCACTGTGCACCCATGAAAAACATAGGAATGTCATTGTGCTACTGGTACAAGCTAGAGGATCCACCCGTGAGATCTGGATTTGAATCCAGCCAGAATGTTTATTCCACTCTTTTTATTGTAAGTTTATCTTAGCTCATATTTGAGCTTTGGTAATTAATATTTGTGTCCCAAAGTCTTTAAATTTTGAATTTACCTCTGGGTGGGTAGGTTCCATATATTAATATGATTTGTATTATTTAATCAATAAGATCTTAACTAGTCGTTGCTAAAAGAAGCTTTTAATTAGCTTATGATGATTATAATAACAACTGGATTATGCCTCAATTGCAAATAAGTTGGGACTAAATTAAACTATATGAGCTATATAAGGACATTTAAGATTAATATTATGTAACAAATAGATGTTGACTTAATTATTATTGTATCTTCATTTAATTTTTGTGCTTATCCAACGTAACGTATCGGTGATAATTATAACATTAATTAGGTGTTTTCAATGGAAAGGGACATTTGTTCTAATCCGATTGTCAAATTGATCATTTCACAACACACTCACTGCATAGAAAATTATAAAATACTAAACTCTTGTTTTATTTAAAAAATATAATTAGACTGATTTTAAAGTTGCCACTTAATTTTAAAGTAAAATTAAGAAAACTATTGTTTTCAAAAGACTAAAACAGAAATCTAATGAAAACTTAAAAGGGGTTCGGGGTTGTTATTAGTGTTCTAGGAAGGGTTTTAAAGCATCTAGAACACCCGCTAATGCGGTTATCCGGCAATTAATTATTTGGCTAAAAATTAGCTTAATTTGAATTGAGCAATTTTTATAATTAGAACCATTTTAAAGGGGACAAGGGGGGAATATGGAACTACTATCTAAGTGAGATATCTTGCAAAATTATTCTTTAAATCTTGTTAAAGGTGACTGATTCAAATAAAGTGTTAAATAAAAAATGAGTGTCTTTCGGGGATTTTGAATTTTTAAAACCTTAAGATTAAGTAGCAGATATTGACAAGTAAACAAACACAATAAAGCAAATAGGGAAAGAGACTTGGGCACAAATCTGATTTTCATATCCGCCTGGGCCAGTATTTGGGCCCATTTTTGTTTTGGGCCTTTGGCCTATTTGAGTCACCTGCACCTGTCCTAAACTAACATAAAAGAAATATATTTTTTTATCTTTGGGCATTAGACACAATTCTTTCACCTGTCCTAAACTTCTAACAGAAATAATAATAATGACTAAATGGGTTTAGGCCCAATAAATAACAAAATATAATTTTGAAATAAAGAGTGAGCCTTTGGCCCAATTTTTCAACTCTCCAATATGTTGCATATTCTTTCAACTCCAGGACCTGTTCGTCAATTTTTAATAGGTTGGCCGACTCGATAAAGGGAATTTGAGCCTTTGTGACTATCTCAAAATGCAAGGAAAGGAATGAGTTCGTGGCGAACTCGGACAGATTTCACATGCAAACACAACTAAAGATCATAAGTAACAATTCTTTGATTCAATATGGAAAAATGAAGAGAAAATAATGACATAAAATGTGTATGATACTATCTAAAATCTGAAACATCACCAGAACAGTAAGAAAAATAATTCTCACCTAAAGCCTAATTGCAACAAGAATCGAGTAATTTAGGCATGGAGAAATATCACTCACCAAGATACAATTAAGAACCAAGAGACAATAAGCGATAACAACCAAACCCCATCATTAACTAAACTTAAAATCCGCATTACGACTCTTCAAACAAATTTCTACCTATTCTGACTAACTAAAACCAATTACGGAACAAAGAGATGGAATCATGGGATAAAAGCATGTAGCATTGAATATATCCACAACACTAATATCTGGGCAGTAACGAATCTCGTAAAAATGGATAAATTGAGAGATGGCATAATAAAATAAATTTAGAGCAAATCAAAACAAACTAAATATTTCAATCATCACCGTGCACTTCTTATACAAATTTTAAAAATATGAATGAAGTCATAGTGTCCTAGAAGAGGCTGACTAGAAGGATTGTAAGCAACAAGAAGACAAAACGACAACATGCTATTTAAAACTTCCTAAAGAAATATCAACCACAATTTAAAACGAATGGGTTTTAACAAAAAGGAAACAAGACAGCGAGATAGGACAAACATAGACATGCTAAGGTAGAAAAGGTATCGTATATTTAGAGGAAATATATGGCGGCAACACGTAGCACAAAAGAGTATAGAACTAAATGGACAATAACACCAAACAAGAAGTTTGCATCAAATAAATAATTGGTAACAACCTCCATATCAATCAATTTTCAAGATCTGTCTCTTTTTTTTTGAAAAGAGAGTGAAAGAAAACACAGCTTTCACTACATCTAGATAAGCAAACCAGCAAACGAGAGGCAAATGATATGACAAATTCGAACAAAAGAAATAAGAGCAACAACACATCCGCAAGGCGATAACAAAGAAAAAACTTTAGCTCACAGTGAGATCAAACCATGAAATCGACCAAGAACACATGTATTGTATTAATATCGCCACCCAACTAGCGTCTAACAACAAACAACCACATAACGAGAATTTTATGACATTTGGAAATGTCAAATCAAAATAGAAGAAAAGACGAGGAGAGTATTACGACGGAGGAAACGTTACCTTACTCTGGGTAGTGACTAGGACATCAACGAGTTAGAGATGACTGACTTCTACCACCACACTCGAATACGCGCAATGAACAAGAATTTCTGGCAAAAATTCGGACTCAGACGGACGATGTGAAGTGAGAGTGAACGGAAAAGGAGAATGACACTCGAACCAACACTAGTTATCCCCTCCCCTTTCTCGAACGTGTTTCGTATATATTTCTATAGCTATTTTTTACTGTGCTATTCTCTTTGCCTTAATTAAAATTCCCCCCCTTACAATGGAGAAGGAGAAAGGTTTATATAAGAGGAGATTTAGGGTTCGTTTTTTAGGGGAAATGACTGATTTTCGGGTAAGAGCAAGTGACCATTTCGAATTTCAAAATCAAAAATTTCTTTCACCATTTAAGGAAGACAACTTTTTCTGAAAATTTCGTCCAATTTTGAAAGAAGAAAGGGCGAATCGACGCCTCAGATCGACTCCAATGTCCTTGCGGTGCCACGCGACTCAATCTCAAGGCCACAAGAACGAGGCACAATGCTTGTTGCTGCTGCGATTTTGGGCTTTTGCTGCTGGGTTTCGCGTTTCTAGTCTTTGCTGGAAGAAGAACGAAGAGTATATGGGTGAGGTCGTTTGTATCGTACTGCTATACGTATTGCTGATGTTGTTGGGTATTGAATTGAATGGGTTTTTGGGCTGAGTCTTGGTGTAATGTTGGCTGGAAATTGGAGGCATTAATCGATTGAGTTGTAGGAATTGGAAATAAGAGAATTGGGCTGATGAAAAGTGAGAAAAGGGCCCAAAACTTAGATGGGTTAAGGATAAAATTTAATTAATTAGAATTTGAATTTAAGCTTTAGCCATATGAATTTAAATTATAGCCAATTAGAGATTTAAAAGGTAGTCAAACTTAGTTAATTAGGATAAATTCGGCTAATAATTAAATAACATGAATTAATATAATTAATTTACCAGCTTCTTAATCTTAACGAAATAAAAATAATTAACTTACTTATGAAATAATTAATTCGAATATATACACTAATATCAATTGAGCTAATTAACAAAGCACTTAAAAAGTAAACTCTTTTTGAAATGATTTTTTTTAATGTTCGTAAAATGTAATAATTATATACAAAATTATATAAAAATATATATATTGTTTTTAAAATTATAAAAATGACTAAGATTGCTTCAAAACTAAAAAAAAATTATTATTATTATTTTGAATTTTTTGTATATTCCAAGTCATTGAAAATTAAGAAGCTTGAAAGTTGATTCTTATCGGGGAGGGTCAAAATTGGGTGTCAACAACTGTCCCTCGTTTGACTTGGATTGATGAAAGAAATCCGAGGAAAATGAAATTGACGAATTCAATTTTGATTGACCACATCTTCTATCTACCAAAAAGAGATTTTGGTACGGACTTTAGGAATTACGGCCGAACCCTGGATACGGGTTTCCTACATATCTTAGGCTATATGAGAATTCATGCCACCTGTAGTTCGATACGCTTGACTTAGCGCACGATTCTAAAAGAACTTAAAAGTAATTTCGCTATCAAATTATGATAAGACTGGAACACTTGAGAATAAGATTTAAGGAAGAATGTCGAAATACAACCGAGTTTTCAACATTGAGCCCGCCTACATATCCTTAAACATTAGGAATCAGGCTGCTTGTAGTTCGACTCGATCGGTTGAAAAGGAAATCTCTTATGCTGAGATAACCTTTGGTTCTGGAGGAGTGACAAATAAGTCAAGTTATGAAAAAGAGGCTTGCAAATGTCTTAACCATGAATGTAGCGCGCCTCACACCCATAATTAATAACTTACACAAACATAATTTCCAAAGCTCTTGGTGTATTGTCACTCAGATTGAAAAGCTACTTCCGGTGAAAATGAAAACTTCCGGATGCAAAATTGGAACCGATAAACCTAAATAAAAACCCACATGCCTTCTGGTAGGGGTGTGGTTTGATTGTGGTGGAAGTCACTCCTCTTCTCGCGTCCTAAGAGTTTGGACACTCCTCTTTGGACTATGTCCCATTTCGCTGCTAAGAAAAAGTTCCATGTTGTACTGCATCATTTTTTATTTCGTCCGCATCGTGTTGACACTTAATTGTTCTCATTTGACGTTTGACATCAGCTTCCTCCACTTTGACGTAAAACAAATAAAGCTTGTATATTATATTTGCAATATAATCTTCAATGTACTTTTCTTTTGATGTCGAAGCAATAAAGTAGGCTTATGTGATATGTTGATAGTTTCTCTTGACGTCGTTGTTGATGGTTCTTTTGAAATAATCTTGCAATTGACAATGATGCAGCCGATGTTGATTCTCTCGCGATGCGTGGTTCCTTCTTCGCGGTGTATGAACTTTTTCCCGCGATGCATGATTTCCTTCTCTTGCAATGCATGACCCTTTCTTTTGCTATGCAAGATCTCCTTCTCTTGCTATGCATGATTTATTTCCCTTGCAATGCATGACTTCTTTCTCTTGCAATGCATGATTTCTTTCTCTTGCAATGCATGACTCTTTCTCTTGCAGTACATGATTTCCTTTTCGTGCAGTGCATGAATCTTTTTCTCCCTATGCATGATTTCTTTCTCTTGCAATGCATGACTTCTTTCTCTGGCTATGCATGCCTCTTTCTCTTGCAATACATGACTTCTTTCTCTTGCAATGCATGACTCTTTCTCTCGCTATGCATGATTTCTTTCTCTTGCAATGCATGACTTCTTTCTCTTGCAATGCATGAATCTTTTGATGATGCCATCCCCGGTATCGAATGAAGATGATGCTTCACCGAGTAACGCAGGTGATCTTTTGGATCTTCTGGGTGGCGGTATCATCGCAATTGACAATACAATAAAAATGACCCTCGGAGTAGTGGTATCATCTCATTTGACAATACCATATAATTGACTCTCCGGGTACGAATATTATCACATCTGATAATATGATGCAGATAAATGTCTTCCATGTATTTTTAGTTGCTGGAAAATAATAATATTGCTCTCTTCGTGGTTTTCGTTTGTTCCATCTCTTAACATAGTTGCAATGTTCATTATGAACCTTGCTTTGCTGAGAATTTGAATAAAATAATGCTACTCATATTCTCGTTTCTTTGGCATAAGGAGCATAGAACTTTACCTGCATCCACAGAAAAAATGATAGTTTTAAATGAACTGATCTGTGTCAATCTCCTTGGTTGTCTGCTCCTTGCCTGACTGTCTCTGGTTGATTTCTCCGATCTCCCGTTTCTTGATAGATAGGACAAAATATTTTTATGCAAAACATGAAAGAATTTTTTTTAAGAAAACTAGATTTATAAAAGGTTATATTTGGAAAGGTCACTGCCAAGTGTCATATCACGTCCAACTTAATGAACGTCTTTGAGGTTGATGCCTTGAGGTCTATCTGATTACTTGCTGGGAAGTATTCAAAGTTGTTCTAAACTTCTGATGAACCTTGTTGAAATTTTTGTGATCATCCTCAAAAATTTATGTCCAGTTAACTGTCTTGGAGCATACCGAACCGTTGATGATCAAATAATGAATTTTTTTAGATCTTCTCAAAAATTCTGTCCCAGGTGCAAATCTCGATGTCGCTTTAGTCTCGACTTGTTGAAAAGATCTTCTTCTCGAGAATTTTTGAGTCCCGCTCTTAAATTTTGTCCTAGTTTCTATTGTCAAGAGAAATAGAAATCTTACGGGAAATATGACTGAGCCGTTGTAGGGCCTACGTATCCCGTTGAGGCAAGAATAAGGTCAAATGTAGTTCCCCCTCTCGAGGACTAATAAAAATAAGAAATTAACAATGAAACCGACCAAGGCCAACATAGGCCGCCTACGTATCTCAATCTTGAGAATTCAGGTCGAACGTATTTCAGATATGTAACATCTCGCAACTTGAAAGAACTGGAAATAGTTATTTTTGGAAAGTACAAGGAAATCTGAAAAAATTTATGCAAGTTAAAGTGAGTTTTTGGTCAACTTCAAACGACCATAACTCGTAGTTCAAGATGAGTTAGGTGTATTTACAGATGTGGTTGGAATGATCATGAATGATCTTTCCAACACCGCTAAGTTTGCGCGATTCCGAGTTCGTATGAGTGAGTTATCCCCTTTAGAAGTTGGGCTATTCAAATAAGGAAATGCCCAATCCGGATTTTTGAAGGGTAGTTTGGTCTTTAAGCCCAATTAATTAAATCCATATTTAATAAAATAATTGGGGTCAAAACTGAGTTAGTTCAGTTTACTCTTTTGAGAAATAGAGTTAGGGCTTTTGGAGAAAGAACGCAAGAGAAAGGAGAAGAGGAAAAGCAAGATTCGCCAAGAACGATCGATTTTGGTTGCGGATTCGCCAAGGAATTGACCCTACAAGGTATGTGAGTCTTTCATAGCGTTGGGTTCATTCACCCACGCGCCAAACATGTTTCGTTCAGCAGAATTCGTCCTAAAAGAGTTTGAGTATTGATGATCTTGCTACTTATTCTTGAATTTGAATGTTGTTCTTGAATTGAGATGAATTGAGAAGCTTCTGAGATCGTTACGTCGTATTATAGAGTCGTTTTGAGTTAGGTTCTTAGGTATATTTACTGGGTATTTGTATCTAAAAGAGATTTGAGAAAAAGAACCGAGTTTGGGCTAATTGGGGTTGGAAAACGAAGAAGAAATTTCGTCGGGCAAAATTGGCAACAGTGGCGCGTCGTGCGCCTAGCCCTCAATTTTGAAAATTCTGCTTCGCATCGCGGAGTTGACACGAGGTGTTCTGCCTCAAAAAACATTTTCGGAACTAAAATTTAATTATGCTTCCGCGTTGCGGACCCACCTTCAAATCTTGATTTTCGGTATTTTCTCATGTTTAGCTATCTAAAATCATTCTTAAACAACATGAGATCTTTCCCAAACACCAATCATAATCCTTGAATCCATAATTCAATTCAAGGAACAGTTAAGAGTTAAGTCAAGATCAGTTAAGAGTCAAGTCAAGAGCAGTTAAGATCAAAGTCAAGAGAAGTCAAGAGTCAAGTAAGAGAAGTTCATTTCAAGTTTTCATAAGTCTTTTACAAACGTTTTAACTTTGTTTTAAGACTTAAGTTTTGAAGTTGAGTAAAGAGTAAGAGCAAAGTTCATTTTCTTTAAAATGATATATGGGAACTAAGTATTCGCAAGAGTAAATGTTTTCACATATAAGATAAGAGGAAACTGAGATTTCCAAAAAGTTTTGAACACCCAAAGGGAACATTGATTTCAAGAGAGCTTTTTAAGCTAAGTTTGGGCAATTATCTCAAACCAGAGAAGAAGTTGTTTTTAAAACATATGAGCTAAGTATATTTTGGGAGTAGTATTGAGCAATGATATGGGGAACCGAGTTCATATTAACTCAAGCCCCTATAAACTATGTAGCCATCATGGGCAGAAAAAGGGTCATACTTTTTAGATGATTCCTTAGTGCTTTTCAGCATAGACTAGTGGATCCACTTAGTAGTTTAGGTTCTATACCGATGGCAAGGTATATGACGGTCCTTGGAAACGTGAGGTAAAACATTGTACCATCACTTAGGCTCATAGTGATGGTTGTCGGTTAGAGAATCTCCCACATAAGTTATTGTATTTTTATATACATTAGTTTATTGTATTTTTACATACGTTTCAGAGTTATATTGTATCCTTGTATATACACAGAGTTGACATCATATTTTTAAATAACTTTTCTTTATATTGCACTTGGTTTAAATTGTTTTATATTGAAATGAGTATAGTTACGTATTCATGAGTTGAGAAGAGCCAGGGTAAGTGCTTCTTTCATAATCTCTTTTAAGCCTATGTTTGTTAGTATTCCAACTCGCATACTCGTACATTCAATGTACTGATGCCAGTTGGCCTGCATCGTATTATGATGAAGACGCATATAACAAGGATCAACATCAAGCGCCTCGTTGTTCCATCTTTAGCATTCAGAGTTTGTTGGTGAGCCTCCTTTTATTCCGAAGGACTCATTTATTTGCTTTCTAGTTTAATTCATTAGGATGTTGTGGGGTTTGTCCCAACATCCGTCACAGTTGTTTTAGAGGCTTCATAGACAGTTAGTTATTAGCTCTTTAGTCTTCTCATTTTATTTTGTGTTAAGACTTGGGTTGCCATTTTGGCGAAGTTGAATGTTTATCCATTTAACGTTCTAAGTTATATTATTAAGCTATTTGAGTAAGTTCATTTGATCATTGTAATCATGCTTAGAGTCTTCCACTGAGTTAAGTAAGCCAGGCAAAGGGTTCGCTTGGGGCCAATAATGGTTCTCGAGTGCCAGCCACGCCCACGGTGTAGGATCGGGGCGTTACAAGATACAAAAGAAAACATTAAAAGGGATAAAGGAGTGACCGATGCCGACATAGGCCACCTACGTATCTCATTCTTCAGAATTTAGGATAGACGTAGTTTATTACTGAAGGGATAAAATTTTAGATAAAGAGATTACAAGCAAATATAATGATCACAAGGAAATGACAGAAAATACAAACTAAAACTTCACGCATAGTATCTCTTGACAGCATCTGAGTTGATCGGTTTGGGTCATTCGGTGCCATCCATCTCCGACAGCACCAAGGCACCTCCAGATAACACTTTGTGAACCATGTAGGGGCCTTGCCAATTTGGTGCAAATTTCCCTTTGTACTCATCCTGATGAGGGAAAATGCGTTTGAGAACTAACTGACCAATTTCGAATATCCTGGCTCTTACTTTCTTGTGAAAAGCACGAATAATTATCTGTCGATACAGTTGACCATGACAAATAAAAACCATTCTCTTCTCATCAATCAATGTTAATTGATTAATCCGCTTGCGAACCCATTCAGCTTCTTAGATGATTCTCAATGAAGGTATTTCTACTTATGCAGGTATAACTGCTTCTGTTCCATATACTAGCAAATATATAGTAGCTCCAACTGATGTTCTGACAGTCGAACGGTAACCCAACAAAGCATACGACAGCATCTCATGCCAACCTCTGCGATTATCAATCACTTTCCTGAAAATCTTCTTTATGTTCTTGTTGGCGTCTTCTACATCTCTATTCATTTGGGGACGATAGGCGGTTGAGTTCTGGTGAGTAATCTTGAATTGTTCACATATTTCTCTCATCAAGTGACTGTTGAGATTCGTTCTATTATCAGTAATGATGGATTCTAACACTCCAAACCTACATATATATATATATCAAATTGTTGCGAACAAAATTACCTACAACCTTCTTGGTCACCGACTTATACGAAGCTGCTTTCACCCACTTGGTGAAGTAGTCAATGGCAACCAAAATAAATTTGTGTCCGTTGAAGGCGTCTGTCTCTATTGGACCGATGACATCCATGCCCCAAGCTACAAATGGCTAAGGTGAACTCATAACATTGAGTTCATGAGGCGGCACTTGAATCAAATCACCATGCACTTGACATTTATGACATTTCTACACAAACTTGCAACAATCATGCTCCATAGTCATCCAAAAATAACCGGCTCGGAGGATCTTCTTCGCCAAAATGAGTCCATTCATGTGAGTACCACAAAATCCAACATGTATTTGTCCCAGAAGCTTTGCAGCTTCACCAACATCAACACATCTGAGAAGACCTAAATCTGGAGTCCTCCTATAAAGGATTTCCCCACTTGCAAAGAAATAGAGGGCCATACGACATATCGTCTTCTTCTGGTTGAATGTTGCATTTTCCGAATAAGTCCCGGTCTCTAAATACTTCTTGATGTTAAAATACCAAGGCAAACCATCTGGTTCCGCTTCAACGTGTGAATAATGGACATGTTTCTCTTTTACCTCTATATCCAAGGGATCAATATAACTTGTATCTGATGTTTAATCATCGAGGAAATGGTGGCGAGAGCAATGGCCAACTCATTCTATGTCCTGGGAGTGTGTCTGAACTCAATCTTGCGAAACCTTTTGCACAACTTCTGTATATATTGCACGTACGGTGTGATCTTTGGGTTCTTCACGGCCCATTCTCCTTGAACTTAGTGAATTAGCAAATCTGAATCTCCAATAACCAATAGCTCATGAACGTTCATATCAATTTCCATCTTCAGACCGAGGATGCAAGCTTCATACTCAGTTATGTTGTTCGTGCAATCAAATCGGACTTTAGCCGCCATAGGATAGTGTTGACCGGTTTATGACACTAAGACCGCTCTAATACCTTTCCCTTAGTGATTCGCCGCTCCATCAAAGAACATTCTCCAACCCCGATACGCTTTAGAAATATCTTCACCCACAAATGTAACTTTTTCATCGGGAAAATAAGTCTTGAGTGGTTCATACTCTTCATCAACTGGATTATCCGCAAGATGATCAACCAAGGTTGGTGCTTTTATCGCTTTCTAGGTCACATACACAATGTCAAACTCATTCAAGAGCATTTGCCATTTAGCTAACTTCCTAGTCGGCATCACTTTCTGTAAAATATATTTTAACGGGTCCATCCTGGAAATGAGATATATGGTATAAGAAGACAAATAATGTCTCAACTTCTGCGCAATCCAGGTCAAAGCACAACATGTCCTCTCCAAAAGAGTGTAACGAGCCTCATATGGAGTTAATTTTTTGCTCAAATAATAAATGGCTCGCTCTATCTTCCCAGTTTCATCATGTTGACCAAGCACGCATCCAAATGCATTATCTGAGACAGATAGATATAGCAACAATGGACATCCTTCTTGAGGAGGGACCAACACCGACAGATTGGACAAATAATTCTTGATGACATCAAAATCAGTTTGACATTCTCCGGTCCACTTGGTCAGGGCATCTTTTTTCAACAACTTGAAGATGGGCTCACACACCACGATGGATTGAGCTATGAACCGGCTGATGTAGTTCAACCTTCCCAGAAAACTCATCACCTCTTTCTTGGTCTTCGGATGAGGTAATTCTTGAATCGCTTTGATCTTGGAAGGACCAAGCTCAATACCTCTTCTGCTAACTATGAATCCCAAAAACTTTCCAGCCGGTACTCCAAAAGCACATTTGGCGGGATTTAACTTCAAATTTTATAGACGTAGACGATCAAAGAATTTTCTCAAGTTAGTCAAGTGATCCGAACTCTCGTGGGACTTGATTATGCCATCATTTACATATACCTCGATCTCTTTGTAAATCATATCGTGAAAGATGGTCGTCATAGCCCTCATGTAAGTAGCACCAACATTTTTTAGACCAAAAGGCATCACCCATTAATGATATACACCCTAGGGCGTGATGAAAACTATCTTTTCTGTATCTTCTTCATCCATTAGAATCTGGTGATAGCCAGCATAACAATCCACAAACGACTTGATCTCATGCTTAGCACAATTATCAATGAGAATGTGAATGTTTGGCAATGGAAAATAATCTTTCGACTAGCTTTGTTGAGATCTCTGTAGTCAACATAAATTTTGATTTTTTCGTCTTTCTTGGCAACCGGAACATCGTTGGCTAACCACATAGGATATTGCGTCACTTCCACTACTTGAGACTCGATCTGTTTGGTAATTTCCTCTTTGATCTTTAAACTTAACTTAGCCTTAAACTTCCGAGTCTTTTGTTTTACTGGACTGATATCTGGATTAATCGGTAACTTGTGGGACACCATATGCATACTCAGCCCCGACATATCTTTGTAAGACCAGGCAAATACATCAATGTATTCTCTAAGCAAGCTGACCAGATCCCTTGTTTGAGTTTCAGTCAGATGGACGTTGATTCTCGAATTGTCGAAACTCTTCAACAACATGCTCGGGTACCTCATTTTATTCTTCATATTCCTCGCATTCGCCATCACCATCACCTGCCTTATTTTGTTCACTCGGTTCATGATATGACATGACATTGGCAGGTTTTAAATTAATATTACTGAAATCATAAACATATAAAGTTAGGAAAGTAAAATGTAAATAGATAAGTAAACAAATTTCGATAAAAGAGGCTTTCATTTAAATTGAAAAACAAGAACAAACTTTGGCCATGGCTAAGGGCCATTTTGCCTTTTTAAACATCACAAGGGAATTTAAAAACTTTTAAAAGTAAAAACCGCATAAAATGTGGGTCTCGAGCCTCTTTTGGACTACCACCGATTTTAAAAACAAATATAAACACATGTCCTTTCTAACAAGCTGCACGGGAAATCAAGAGCGGTATGGAGGTCCAATTTTGCAATTGCTCATCAGGTTCAGCATCACGGACGCCTGATGTCCCAGCCTCTTCCTCGATGACCGCATCAATCTCTTCAAAAAGGCCCCAAAAACCTTCCCCGAGACCATCATCATTAACATTCTCGCACCGGGAATGAATGGTACTAATGAAGAATTGGCCTGGCCAATGTTTGATTAACATTCTTGTTCTTCATCTTTGTTTCGTCATCTGTTGGGACATATCCCAAACCGAACTTCGCTCATTTGGCGGGAACTTGAATAGGTTCAACAATTCCTTGAAATGCTTCCCCAACCCAAATCCTGGTTCGAAACCGCTCCGGAGCATAACAATAGCAATCATCTTGTACACAGAAGGCATATAAGGCTATGGAGCCAAGTCATCATCGGTAGCATTCACTAGCTCCACCGTGTAGATATTACAACCTCGGTAGACCTCATCAACGATCGGCGCATACCCATCGAAGTGACTCCCCTCACCATGAATGACCAATTCCTGGTCCTTCCAAACAAAATTTATCAACTAGTGAAGGGTAGACGACACCCCCCCGGCCATATGAATAAACAGTCTTCCCAGAAATAGATTGTAACTGGTGTTGATATCCAACACTTGGAACTCTACGTTAAACTCTGCAGGACCCATATGAATTCCCAAGTTTACTACCCCTATCGTGTCTCTCTGCACTCTATTGAAAGCTCTCGCATTGACCTATTTTTGTTGAACCTTTCCCAAGTTGAATTTCAGCTACCTGAGAGTCGAAAGTGAGCGGATGTTAAGACCGGACCCATCGTCGACCAAAACACAATTTATAATTTTGTCCAGACATTTAATGGTGACGTGTAGAGCTTTATTGTGCATCCTGCCTTCAAAGGGTAAATCTTCGTCACAAAAACTGATTCGGTGTCCTCGAATGACCTGGTTTATGATGGTTGCTAGATTGTCACTATTGGTGCCCAAGAGCACATAAGTGTCATCCAGAGCCTTCATCAGAGCCTGCCTATGCAACTGCGAACTCATCAATAAAGCCCATATAGAAATCTGAGCCGACGTCTTTTTTAGATGCTTCACAATAGAATAATCTTTCGACTGTATTTTTCTCCAGAACTCTTCTACTTTGGCTTCACTAATTGGCCTTTAAGACGGATCCTTTTTATGTACTCCCTGGAATAGATCTTCTGGTGTGTAGCACCAGTCGAATCTGGTCATACCCTGGGTAACAACCATTTCAATCACAAACTTCGATCGGGCAAGAGTTTATCTTGGCACCAAGGCAACAGACTTCTCAGGTATCAGAATCACAAACTCTTTCTTCTCTCTAGTGCTATACGAAGCTACAACCCTTTCGAGTTCATCAGGAGCGATCAAAACTATTGCCTTTGTCACGCACCAATCATCATCCGTCTTTATCAAATTGATAGTGATGCCTCCATGATTTGGCAAAGGATTACTATTGATATTGGGCACGACTGTATGGAGAGAGACCATTTTTTGGTCTATCAGATCTTAGATCTTATGATTTAGGTTGATACAGTCCTCGGTATCATGTCCAGCACCATTGGAGTGATATGTGCACCTTTGATCAGGTTTGTAAAACCTTGAGCTAGTGTCAATCGGCTTGGGCCCCACTGGATGAATATATCCTACCGCGGTTAATCGTTCGAACAACTTTGTCTGGCTTTTTATGAACGGAGTGAAAATTCTAGCGGGCTTCTTCTCAAATCTAGGATGGGAGGGATCGTAATTGCCTTGTTGAGGAGGAGGCATTTGACGATAATTTGGAGCGTTTGGACGGGGGGCTTGATATCTTGGATATGAGTGGGTTTGGTAATTTAGCTGTGAAGCTTGGTAGTTTGGGGGGGGGGCAGGTATTTTGGTAAAGTGGAGCTGGGGTTTGGTACATTGGGGGAGGAGTTTGGTAATTTGCCTGAACGTTAGCACAGTTGGGAGCGACGTTCCGATAGTGATGAGGTGGAGTTTGGTAAACTAGAAGGGAAGTGGTAGATATGAGGGGGAGTTTGGTAGCTAGGAGGGAGAGTATTTTGATAACTGGGAGAAGGGGAATTTTGATAACTGGTGGGAGGGGTATTTTGGTAATCAATCTGTGCATAACAAGTTGGGTACGAACTCTGTGAAGGTCGAGAACGACCTTGGTATGATGAGGATTTCCTTGGGGTCTTCTTCCCCTTATAAGAGATAGAAGACACATCTTTTATTTTCTTCTTCAACAAACCCGAGGATCCGGGCGAGGCAGCAACACGGGCAATCTTCCCGGTTCTTAATTCATCTTCAATAGTCTCACCTACTTTGACTATCTCAGCAAACTTTGCTCCAACGAGCAATATTATTCTATCATAATATTCGGACTCTTGAACCCGCACAAATACTTCGACAGTTTCTTTATCAGATATAGGAGGCCAAACTCTAGTTGACTCTTTTCTCCATCTGTATGCAAATTCTCTGTAACTTTTTAATTCTTTTCTGCTTCATTTTTTCTATGGAATAATGATTAGGAACGATCTCCACATTGTAGGCGAACCGCTCAATAAAGTCCTTTGCTAGATCATTCCAGCTAGGCAACTGTCTCATTTTCATGAGATGTAAACCATTATAGAGCCTCTACACTCAAATTTTGGCTAAAAAGTCGCATCAGTAAAGCTTCATCTCTTCCAACTCCCACGAGCTGGTCATAGTAGGCCCTCAGGTGCGCTAAAGGGTTCCCTATTCCTCCGAAAACATCAATTTTTGTCACGTTGAACCTTTCCGGGAGGTCCAAATTCGGATGAATGCATAAGTCCTCATAACTCAAATCGGTGACTTCAGGAATACACTATAACTCTTTCATGGACTTTTGAATCTCTTCATTCATATCCAGCTTGGCGGCCTCTTACCTCCACTCTCTCTCTCTCTCCTCATAGTGGTCGAGCTCAGAACAATTGACGTCATGCTCATTGGGGACTCTGGGCATTTTGAGGGGATTGATAGTTTTGAGGGAAAGTCTGGGGGCTGGTATACTAATTTTGGTGGTGGAGGAAAGTGTGCGGGTGGCAACATTTTGGTTTTGAGGGGGCGGACAAGCTTGAAGGTTGGCATTTTGAGAAGGGAGTGGCGCTTGGGGGTTAGTACTTTGAGGAGGAGGTGGTGTTTGGTAAGAAGCGGAGGCATAATGGGGGTTTTGGGTGGTTAAGTCGATGATTGAGGGATTCTGAGCGGTATCGAAGGGTGGGTTTTGAGCCTGTTCCGCTTTTGAAGGAGGAAACTGAAGTGGAGGCCTTCCATCTACTGGAGCATTGAAAGCAAAACCTGAATTAGGCAAATCTTGCCTTCTCTGCATTTTGACCTTCATCTCGGTGATTTGTTGCATCAACTGCATGATTAGTTCGTTCTGATCAGCAATGACGGACTGAGCCACGACAACATCAGTAAGGCCAATATTTTCATTATTATTATCCATTACTGTTTTTCCCTTCTGTGAGTTTTGATCGGGAAGGAATCTTTAGGAGCCTTAGATTTTTTGAAGTAGGGATGATCGGCCAACTTATCGACACAGAACAATTCTAAGTACATGTAGGAGAAAACAACTCAAAGGCAAATCTGTTAGTTTTGATTCAGGACAAACAATGCAAAATAGCACATAGAAAGCATGTAAACACATAAGAGTTGCTTTGTTTGAGAACATGTTAACCCATGAATAATGGAGACTGATTTTTTTTAACAAACAGGAATTTGCTCATTTTATTTTGAGGCTAATGACTCAGAAAGGTTAAATTGCATTGAGCTAAGGTCTTCTTGATGCATCTCTCGGCATCTATTATTGTGAATTCAATGTTTCCTTGTAGAATGAAAGGGGGGAAGAAAATTTGAAAAAAATAGGGGCCTGGCCTTGAAAGGTTGCCTACGTATATCCCAAGGAGAATTCAGGTCCTACGTAGTTCGAATACAAAAAAGGGAATTCTCATTTTCATTCATTAATTTGATTGATTACAAGGAAAGTGAAAAGAAAACATGTAATAAAAGCACCTACAATAAAGATTTGTGCCTTCAGAAAGGCTTTTTCTTCTGACTCGTCAAAGTACTCTGGCTGCCCAATGGCCGATCAGGGGAGAAACTCAACTTGGATCCTTCCCTTGTTGATTAGAGATTCCAGATCATAGTGGAACCCGATGCACATTCCAATGATGTGATCTTTGACGTCATGATAAGGGTGCGGTTTCCAAATTTCAATCCCAACGGGATCAAATGTTTCATCATCCATTTTGATAGGGGCCAAGACCCCATTTCGAACCAACTCACAATAGATATCCAACGATCTCTTAAAATGCGTGAAGAAGTGACAATAAAACACAATATGCTCTGTGACTGGATCTTGGTCTTAAGCTTCACACATTCTTCTGTTGTATGCCCATTTTGGTCTGGAT
The DNA here is from genome assembly GCA_029582725.1 of Solanum chiquidenum. Taxonomy (NCBI): domain Eukaryota; kingdom Viridiplantae; phylum Streptophyta; class Magnoliopsida; order Solanales; family Solanaceae; genus Solanum; species Solanum chiquidenum. Next base: position 28,849 of record JAJOOS010004759.1, read on the forward strand.
GGTACACACATGTCTTGCGTACGTCCCCCGACTTACCCTCGAAAGTGGATCCCTTGGGGGGTTTCAGGATGCGTTTAGCCTGAAGATGCTCATAAATGAGAGCACATGAAATGATTTTTGCTCCCACGATATATTCCTGCAGATATGCCTCGAGGGTGATTTTCTCGTTCCCTTCTTTCCAACGTCCCCAAAAAGGAGGCCTGTAGACGATATCTTTCTCAGGTTATTCTTCAATAACTTCATGTCCAGTGCCTTCAGGACCATTGACGTTGGCCTCTTGTTGAAGAAGGAGTACTTTCCACGTAGATTTTAGAGCCTCATGATTATATCATTATTGAAGACATCGTGTTCCTTTCGCATAGAGGTTGTCTCTTCATTCATGATATCATATCTTATCATCTTAGCCACCAAATCCGCGTCTAGTGCCGCATTTGCTGCTCGTGCGACCGCGGTGGCGAACTCCACCTCTATTCTTTTTTCTTTGGTTTCTTGGATCTCTTGTTGGAGCCGCTGCAATTTCATCCTCAAATCCTCCTCAGTTAGCTCCGTCTCAACATTTTTGCCCTTTTTCATCTTAGCAGCAGGTTAAACTTTCTTGAGATGATAGAGTAAAGTTTGATTTAGTGGTGGGATTTGATTTTAACTGAGAAACTCAAGACTCAGAGAATTTTGGTCGAACTTTTGGTAGTGGCTTGTATTTGGTATTGTAGAGATTTTTTCAGAATATTTTGAAAAAGAGTGGGCTAAAATATCCTCATTCAAAGAAACAATATCACATAAACAGTTAAAGCACACAAGCGGCTAATGTGCGTCCTAAACAAGTAGGGGGCCCTTTTGTGTCAATGGTAGGCCTAGCGTATTTGAAAGATGTATGTGTAGAATTGAACCATTTTGTTACCCCAAAGCAAATTTCACATATAAAATAATGTTCAAGAAGCGAAAATAAGCAGGGGAAGTAGGGAATAAACGGGAAACACAAAAGCAAAGGCCCACACAGGGGTCATTTGAAAAGTGTATCAAAATACAAGAAAGGCAAGCCCACGCAGGGGCAAATAACAACAAGTACACATAGAAAAACCCACGCAGGGGCGAAGTCCACGAAGATCTACTCCTCTTGTTCAGTGCCATGAGATGCTGAAGCCTATATTGAATCATTAGCAAGTATCCGTCGCTCCGACGGCCTTTCTCTTCACAGTCTTTGAGACACATTCCATTTTTCTTATCTCCAATCCATAAATTTAGCTCTCCCAAATCGCTTCTCAAGCTTTCTAATTCTTGAGTTACACTCTCGAGGGCATATTTATCCTCCTCTTGCTTTCAAAGAAATTCATTGTACATTTCATGAGCTTTCTTTTTACCTCTCTTAATTCTATCAAAGCTTTGGACTCTTTGTCCTCCACACTGCGGTGAATGTTTGGAACTGGGAAGGAGATACTTTGTATCTTGTCTTTCAACCAAGCTTTGTAAGTTTCATCGTACCCGATATTAAATTGGTCCACGGCAATGGTGTTTTCATCCATTCGTACTGCTTTTTTCCATTCTCTCAGCATCTCTGAAGCCTCATGCACTCTATCATCCCCGATGTCGAACACATAGATACGATAGTATGCATTTAGAGGTGTAGTTTGTTTTCTTCCAAATTGTCTTAGGACCCGGATGGGTGCATAAGGGCGGATACCCTGAATACCTGGTAGAGGAAGTATAAATTGACTGTGGCTCTATACTACGACATCTTTCAAGATAAAATGGTCAAATATCCACTGAATATCTTCTTCTCTCAGCTCAGAGAAAATCTAAACCCATTTTTCCCCGGTTTTTTTTTTCAAATTCGCCCAGAACAACATATCAATCAAACTCTTAAGAGCATTATGCTCATCGAGGGTATGGAGCTTTTGAGTCCCATGTCCCTTCACCAAGTGACTCATTATCCACCATTAGAGGAGGAGGTTACAGCCCTGAAAGTAACGATGCCCTTCTTTACACCTCCCCAAGGCACGGTACATGTCGGATAGGATGACAGGCGCGATGGGGTAATACTTCACTTGATTCTGATTCTCATGCCCGTGGAACAGAATATTTGCGAGCATGATTATCCGGGTGTAGATACTGAGGCTCGGGCCTTGGGGAAAAACCATAGTACCTAACAGTGCAATAGCGAACGCCAGGGGTATGATCCCATCCCATTCTCTAAAAGTAACCTTGAACTCTTGGTTATGATTTGAGTAGAAGCTTGCATGTCCAAACTTGATATAGAGATCCCTGAAAGCGATGCTTGACCCAAGGTCCCAATGTGCGCAATCCTTTCTTAATCCGAGCCATTTTGTAATTTCCTCGACAGTAGGCTTGTTTGGGATTAGGATGTCCTCCTGTTTTCTCACTCTTCATTCAAGCTCTGTACCTACTATGTCTATGCCATCCCAAATTTTCTCAATAGTCGGAGTGATTTCCATGGTTCCAAATCGAAACACCATTTTTTCATTGTCCCAGTAGCCGGTGAAAATTTCAATCAGTTCAGGCCACCCAACCATATTGATGAGTTCTATTAGGGCCCCTACATATTTGGTAAGGTCCCTTCTATAAAGTGTGTTGAGGTCGTTGTACCATAACTTGAGCATATCTGGAGCCCTTACAACCATGTCAAATTTGGGAAACTGAGCCATACCTACAAAACAAAGCACGGTTAAAAGTCCCCCCAAAATAGGTAACAATCAGGTTTCCACATATACATCTTTCAAATGTCAAATAATATGATATGTCGTTAGGCCGTGGACCTTGGACTTGATTTTTGGCGGTTTTACTAATAGACTTAATACGCCCTGGGTATTAAGCCGTCTTAGGCTAATGTTTAGATTTGGATTTGGATTTGGTTTTGCTTTACTCTAGGTTGACTAGAATTGGTTTAGAAATGACGGTTACCCGAGTCAGACAAACAATGGGGTGAAGCCTAATAAATGACGTTGGATGACCACAAGCCAACAATTTGTTTATCACTTCCAAAGAATTTAACTTGTGTTTTTCTGAAGGACAACCATGGTAAGCCACGTAATCGCCTCTTTTTCTAATGCAATCTATTTACCATTTGACGGAATTGGATGCCATGAATGTCACAATTAATATAATATACAATAATTTAAACAAGTAAACAATTAAACACATAACCAAATAATTAATCTTAAGGTTAGAACCATTCAAATCCCCAACAGAGTCGCCATTCTGTTTTATTTAAAAAATATAATTAGACTAATTTTAGAGTCGCCACTTAATTTTAAAGTAAAATTAAGAAAACTATTGTTTTCAAAAGACTAAAACAAAAATCTAATGAAAACTTAAAAGGGGTTCGTTTTTTTTATTAGTGTTCTATGAAGGGTTTTAAAGCATCTACAACACCCGCTAATGCGGTTATCCGGCAACTAATTATTTGGCTAAAAATTAGCTTAATTTGAATTGAGCAATTTTTATAATTAGAACCATTTTAAAGGGGATAAGGGGGGAATATGGAACTACTATCTAAGTGAGATATCTTGCAAAGTTATTCTTTAAATCTTGTTAAAGGTGACTGATTCAAATAAAGTGTTAAATAAAAAAGGAAAAATTACGCGCATAAGCAAACATATACTAGTTAATTACTTAATATAGCTATAGTTTACCTTAATTACTATTCACAGCTTACTTTTAGCTATAATTATACAACTCAGCTTTTTAGTTTTGTATAATTCGCGCATTTGTATAATTTAGAATTTGTATAATATAATTTGTATAACTTTTGTATAATTCAGAATTTGTATAATATAATTTGTATAACTATTTGCACTTCTGATGTTTTGTAATTGTATAAATTCGTTATTTCGAGTTTATACAAAAATGACTGAATTATACAAATGTACCCGCGAATTATACAAATCCGCGAATTATACAAATGAGGCAGCTTAAACTATACCTACAACCCGTAAATATGCAAACTATAGCTATGTATCATAATTAAGTTTATTATAATGGCTATTTGTGAAAGTTTCCCATTAAAAAATGGGTGTCTTTCGGGGATTTTAAAATTTTAAAATCTTAAGATTAAGTAGAAGATATTGACAAGTAAACAAACACAATAAAGCAAAGAGGAAAAGAGACTTGGGCCCAAATCTGATTTTCATGGGCCAGTATTTGGGCCCATTTTCGTTTTGGACCTTTGACCTATTTGAGTCACCTGCACCTGTCCTAAACTAACATAAAAGAAATATATTTTTTCTCTTTGGGCCTTAGGCCCAAGTTTTTCACCTATCCTAAACTTCTAACAGAAATAATAATAATGACTAAATGGGCTTAGGCCTAATAAATAACAAAATATAATTTTGAAATAAAGAGTTGGCCCAATTTTTCAACTCTCCAATCTGTTGCATATTCTTTCAACTCTGGGACCTGTTCGTCAATTTTTAATAGGCTGGCCGACTCGATAAAGGGAATTTGAGCCTTTGTGGCTCTCTCGAAATGGAAGAAAATGAATGAGTTTGTGGCGAACTCGGACAGATTTCACATGCAAACACAAATAAAGATCATAAGTAACAATTCTTTGATTCAATATGGAAAAATGAAGAGAAAAATAACGACATAAAATGTGTATAATACTATCTAAAATCTGAAACATCACCAGAACAGTAAGAAAAATAATTCTCACCTAAAGCCTAATTGCAACAATAACCGAGTAATTTAGGCATGGAGAAATATCACTCACCAAGATACAATTAAGAACCAAGAGACAATAAGCGATAACAGTCAAACCCCATTATTAACTAAACTTAAAATCCGCATTACAACTCTTCAAACAATTTTCTACCTAATCTGACTAACTAAAACCAATTACGAAACAAAGAGAGGGAATCATGGGACCATAGCATTGAATATATCCACAACACTAATATCTGGCAGTAACGAATCTCGTAAAAATGGACAAATTGAGATATGACATAATAATTTTTTTTTAGAGCAAATCAAAACAAACTAAATATTCCAATCATCACCGTGCACTTCTTATACATATTTTAAAAATATGAATGAAGTCATAGTGTCCTAGAAAAGGCTGACTAGAAGGATTGTAAGCAATAGGAAGACAAAATGACAACATGCTATTTAAAACTTCCTAAAGAAATATCAACCGCAATTTAAAACAAACAGGGTTTAACAAAAAGGAAACAGGACAGCGAGATAGGACAAACACAGACATGCTAAGGTAGAAAAGGTATCGTATATTTAGAGGAAATATATGGCGGCAACACGTAGCACAAAAAAGTATAGAACTAAATGGACAATAACACCAAAGAAAGCAGTTTGCATCAAATAAATAATTGGTAACAACATCCATATCAATCAATTTTCAAGATCTGTCTCGTTTTTTCCGAAAAGAGAGCGAAAGAAAACATAACTTTCACTACATCTAGATAAGCAGACTAGCAAACGAGAGGCAAATGATATGAAAAAATTGAACAAAGGAAATAAGAGCATCAACACATCCACAAGGCGGCAAATTTTTTTTTTAGCTCACAGTGAGATCAAACCATGAAATCGGCCAAAAACACATGTATTATATTAATATCGACACCCAACTAGCGTCTAACAACAAACAACCACATAACGAGAATTTTACGACATTTGAAAATGTCAAATCAAAATAGTAGAAAAGACGAGAAGAGTATTAGGATGGAGGAAAAGTTACCTTTCTCTAGGAAACGACTTGGACAACAACGAGTTGGAGACGACTGACTTCCACCACCACACTTGAATACGTGCAATGAACAAGAATTCCAGGCAAAAATTCGGATTCAGACGGACGATGTGAAGTGAGAGTGAACGGAAAATGAGAATGACACTCAAACCAACACTAGTTATCCCCTCCCCTTTCTCGAACGTGTTTCGTATATATTTATATAGCTATTTTTACTGTGTTATTCTCTTTGCCTTCATTAAAAAAAATTCCCCTTACAATGGAGAAGGAGAAAGGTTTATATAAGAGGAGATTTAGGGTTTGTTTTTTGGGGGAAAGGGCTGATTTTAGGGTAAGAACAAGGGATCATTTTGAATTTCAAAATCAAAAATTTCTTTCACCATTTAAGGAAGACAACCTTTTCTAAAAATTTCGCCCAAATTCAAAAGTGGAAATGTCCTTGCGGTGCCACACGACTCAATCTCAAGGCCACAAGGATGAGGCACGTTGCTTGTTGCTGGTGCGATTTTGGGCTTTTGCTGTTGGGTTTCGCGTTTCTGGTCTTTGCTGGAACAAGAAAAAGAACGAAGAGGATAGGGGTGGGGTCGTTTGTATCGTACTGTTGTATGTATTGCTGATGTTGTTGGGTATTGGATTGAATGGTTTTTGGGTTGGGTCTTGGTGTAATATTGGCTGGAAATTGGAGGCATTAATCGATTGAGTTGTAGGAATTGGAAATAAGAGAATTGGGCTGCTGAAAAGTGAGAAAAGGGCCCAAAACTTAGATGGGTTAAGGATAAAATTTAATTGATTAAAATTTGAATTTAAGCTTTAGCCATATGAACTTAAATTATAGTCAATTAGAGATTTAAAAGGTAGTCAAACTTAGTTAATTAGGATAAGTTCGGCTATTAATTAAATAAGTTGAATTAATTTAATTAATTTACCAGCTTCTTAATCTTAACGAAATAAAAATAATTAACTTACTTATGAAATAATTAATTCGAATATATAAACTAATATATCAAATGAGCTAATTAACAAAGCACTTAAAAAGTAAACTCTTTTTTAAATGATTTTTTTTTAATGTTCGTAAAATGTAATAATTATATACAAAATTATATAAAAATATATATATTATTTTTAAAATTATAAAAATGACTAAGATTGCTTCAAAACTAAAAAAATAAATATTTTTTTTAAATTTTTTTTGTAAAACTAATTATTCCAAGTCATTGAAAATTAAGAAGCTTGAAAGTTGATTCTTATCGGGAAGGATCAAAATTGGGTGTCAACAACTCTCTCCGTCTCTATTTACTTGTCAAATATTCCCTTCATTTCATATTAACTTATCACTTTCCATTTTACACAGTACTTAAGAATTATAAATAAGATGATTAATTTGAATAATTTATCCTTTATCCATATTGATGAGTATCAAGATAATTTATGATGACACAAGGCATACAAAAGGTGTCATTGGAACTTATGCACATTTATTTCAATATCAATGCATGGTGAAAACAGTTCTTTCGTCCAAAAAATTCAAAGGAATTTTTTGGATCTTCAAATTTTGACAGATTAATTATAACTTATTGATCCATTATTTTATTTGATCTTCACATTAAATTGATATTCTCACTTTATAATTTGTTTTTGATTGTTCACGTGCATACTTGTTCTTAAACAATTCTATTATAAGTACACTTCAAAATGGGTGAGAGCTGGAGTAAAAATAACTAATAGTAATGTAAGTATTTAAAATTTAACAAGTAAAAAAAGACAAAGGGAGTAGAAACTAAATATAATGGAATTGTTACTTTATTTTTTTGCTCAAAAGCTATTGTTCTTTAAATATATACATTGGAGGTTCAAAGGATACTATTAAATGTCGTTTAAAGTAAAATACTAAAAGTCAAGCATCATCAATTTGTTTAAACAGACAGTAGAAATTAACTAGTGAGGTTTATAGAGGATAGATGTACGTACACTTTAATTATTTTTATTTTTGTGGAGTGGAAAATGTTTGTGATAAACTTTAAAAATTGTTTTTCAAAAAAAGTGGTTTGAAAGAAATTCAATAGTAAAACTATGAAAAAAATTTGAGTTGATGACACAAAGAATTAAAGATAATCAAAGTGAAGGAAATAATAGTAGTAATAGAATCTTATATATCCATATTTGATAATGTTGGGTAACACCAACATTTTGCTTATGACAAGGTCCACTAGAGGATAGAGTGCCCAAGAGCGGAGATATGATCGAACATATTGTTTGTTTTGGTGGCTTAGTAAAGAAATAAAACCGTGCTCTTACTATCGTCTATAATTTTGCCATGATGATAATCGTTTGATCCTAATAAGTGATATCGGAGTTGAAGTCATAAGCTCGATTCCCAAAAATAACATGTTACATGAGACAGATATTGAAAGATAGATTATTGTGTAACGCCAACATCCTTACCTATGAAAAGGCCCACAAGGAAGTTGGGAAGATACGTTTTTTTAAGGTGGAAGATGAAGTGGGCCGTTGGTTAGGTTAGATAGTGAGAGTTAGCCCAATAGCAAAATAAGCAACAATGAACCCAATTGTGACAACTTAGTCCAGATAGCTCTGCAAATTATGCCCAAGAGTGAACTTTGATGATAAGCCCACTCATGTATGCCCAAGATTATATTGAACTATCTTGTATACATATTCCATAGTTTTTTCCAAGGTAAAATTACATTAAACTGGCGTTTGAATATTCGATATGAAGTTATGATGGTAAAACAATGTTTGGGTTTGTGATTTGGAATTTCCAATCAGGACTCTTTTTTAAAAAAATATGTAAAACTTGAGTATTTTATAAGAAAAAGACCATCATTTTAAATTTTTGGAAGAAAGACTTGTGCTCGCCGTAAAGAGATTGTTCGTATCCATGTGAAAAAATTATATCAAAGAATAACTAGTTATTACTATTGTTGATTAGTTAATCTTTATAAAATCATTATCTGCAAGTTTAATTTGTAGTTCCTACATTTATTTACAAAATGAACATGGAGATATATGATTAACCAATCCGGCGCCTTAGGATACTTCAATGTCTTTTATTATGAATTATATATGATTTGTTCATTTGGTAAGATTATAAAGTATTGGAGAAATTTTGATAGTTTTCACAACTTGTAGGATTTTTCATGTTTATAAAAAAAAATACAATTTAAAAAATTCATATTGCATGTCCAAACAAAACTTCAACTTCATATAATTATTTCAAATAGTAATTTTATATCGCATGTCCAAATAGACCCTAAGATATGTTTCACAGTAAAATAATAATAATTCTCATACACACTGACAATCGACAATCAACAACAACTACAATAACAATAAATTCAGTGTATTAATTCCGATAAATGAGATTTGGGAGGTGGTACACTATTTGAGAGATTATTACCGATAAACCCCAACTCAAGTAAACGTATCAAACAATAAGTATATAAAGTTAAAATAATGAATAAAAAACAATAACAACAATAAATAATAAATAATACAATTAGCGAAGCAAACGAAATAAATAATACGATTACACACACAATATATACATTTTTTTTTGAAATCTGTTTGCAAACATATGCATATTGCCTGGTCAAGCAACTAATCCTTCCATTAATCAAGCACAAAGATAATATTTTGGTTGAAATTGTTAGAAAGATATTTAGGAGTTTGAATTTAATTTGGATATGAATTTCTTTTTTTAAAAAAGTTAAACGTTTTGTAAGTGAAAATCATTATTTCATTTGAAATACATACTTTTCAATTTATTTCTATTTAAAGTATAGTTGAAATAATTAACCAAAATAATAAAACAAAATTAGTTTTTCAACTTCAAATCATACCTTCCAACTTCTTTGATCAACTGCTTTCGAGATAAAATAATTATTTTTCAAAGTTTAGAAAAAAGAAGTGTCACTTTTTACGTTGTTTTTAACAATTTCTCAAGAATTGCTAAAATTAAATTTTAGTACTTTGAAATGGCAAATTTAGTTGAGAGATTGCAAAATAAGTTTCTCTCTCCCACTTTTTTTTTTTTCACTGTCATCTTCTCCCTTCACTTAAAGAGAAACCTAGAATATTTAAAAAAATTATATTTAACTACAATTTTAAAGAGATTAATTATGTAGTTTCAATATCCCTCGAAAACTTTTTCAGTTAAATGGTTTTTATTTTTGACGTTATTTCATAAGTCAAAAGATAAAGAAATCTCATATAAATATTTTGCATCTATGATATTTGTTATATGTATAATATAAAATATTATCTAGGTCCACCAAATTGTCCGGAAGTGAGCAAGAAAGTCATTCATTCAAATTTATTGAGTTAATTTGTATTAATTAGGATATCAGAAAAAAGAAAGGGACGTTTTGTTGGTTTCTATCTGATGTCCAGTATTCATATTGAAGCTCGATTAATTTAAATTCGCCTCACGTAGAATCTATTCAAGTGAAATACTCTCTATCAAAATATTTTCACACCTAAAATTTAAAATCGAAATCTCTAATTATAGAAAAAACAGCCTCATTCGCTACACATAGTAGAGAAAGGGACATTGTTTTACTGTTGGCCTTATTATTGATCATTTCCTAATTCAAAGTGCAGAATTAGTAACAACAACAAAATTGATAAATAGACAGACCAAATATTTCATCCTTCTTTTATTTTGGTGCCCATTTTTTCTACTTGTTTTTTTTCAATCTTGATTTCCTTAAATATTATATACAAAAGAAGACGTGTCTTGTTTTAAGACATGCCAATTTCTTCAAAGAGAAAAAGACATTCAAATTATAATTATGAATTTATTAGTCATTATTCAGTAACAAGAATAATAAGCTTATGAAATGTTCCAAAAATATGATTAATTGATTTAAATCTTTGAGATTTCAGGTTTGAATATCACTTACAATGTGGAGTAATAAGAAGGGTAGCATGAAACGAAACAAATTATTTGATCTGAACTAACTTAAGATATTTTCTGATTTGAGAATAAGTTATAATTTCATACAATTTATGAATAAGTTAATTTATTAAATATATTTTCTCGATATATAATATAAATATAGTTAATTCCAACATATCAAATATTTTCAAGATAGGTTAACCACTTACCTTAATAAGATTACCAACTCTCATCGATGAAACCATAAATTAGGTAGACTTTCTAGATAGAATATCCTTGAGGAAACTTAATCAACTCAACTACCTTCCTAATTTTCTTTGATTATCCATTAAGTAATTACTAAGTACTAATACTACTATGGTTTAATATTATTTTTGAAGACTCCCTTAATTCGGATTTACGTAAAAATGATTTTGCTTTAAGAATAAAATGTTCTTTATCAGTAATAATTTTATATTTAAGACTTGAATCTATATTTCATGATTAAAACGATAGAAATATTTTATAATAGCTATTAGAAGTGTACAAAATCAAATCGAAAATTGAGTCAAATAAAAAAAATCCAACTAAAGGTTTGATTTGACTTGGTTTGATATTGGAAAGAAAATCAGACTATACTTATGTTGGTTTGGTTTTAACTAAAAAAAGTTAAACTAAGACCAAACCAAACCGACATTATATATATAATTCTTAAAATTTATTTTATGCATAAAAGTATTACTTTGATATAATTTCAAAATATTTCTTATACTTGTTCATATTTTATCTTTTAACATATTATTTTAAGTTTTGAGACTTAGAATTTTGAATGGTTCAGTAAAAGTTATAGTCTATAGATACTAGTAAGAGCCTCTATTAGTAACATTAATAAACCTCAAATCAAATCAATACTAATGCTAATAAAATAATTAATTAAGTCAACATTAAGAAAGACAATAATGTTGAATATTTGTTCTTTAGCTTTACATTGGTTTAGACTTTCAAATTATTTTAGCATGATGATGATAATTTTTTATGACTTGTTAATTTACAATATCTATTTTATGTGATTTTATTATTATTTTTTGTTGAATATTTTAGTGTCATCACCCATCTCATGTTTTGTGTTGTTTTCTTAAGAAACACGTTAGATAATTGTATTTTAGTAGGACTAACGAAATATTTGGAGCATAAATTAATTATAAGTTTGTATAAATACTTTATCGGAAAAATTCAAAAATACGAAAAACTGAAATTGAAAAACCCAAGTACTATTAATTTGGTTTATAAATTTTAAAATTTAACACAATAATGTAATTAGATATTTTAAAAATCTCGACCAATCTGATCATATTAATTAATTTATTCAAATAAAGAAACTTTCAATTTCAAGAATAGTGACAAATATTATTAATTAATTCCTCCGTCCTAGAAGATTGACGGGGTTCAAAACATCAGAATTAATTAGTCTCTTTGAAATACAAATTATAAAATTTAAAACTAGATATAAAGTACTCCATATAAACAGAAGTTGTTATAATTACTTACTAGTATTTATTTATATTTGAAAAAGAACTGTTTAACTATCTAAAAATTAGTACCATGATTTAGTGATATTGATATGACGAATGGACTAACATTTTCATCTTTAATAAAAAAAATTCAATTCAAATTTAAAAACAGATTTGATTTTGTTTGCTATGAGCATGTAGAAGTTCAAACACAAATTTATTCGAATTTACTAGATTTTTCTCGAATAATAAATACATAAGATAATGATTAAAAATATACTTAAAATATTATATTTTGTGAATTTTTTATAATAACTGTCGAATATTTGTGTTTCCTAATTGAAATATGACTTTAGTGTATATAAAAAACCTCACAATTTAAAAAGTAACCGTAGAAACAAGGAAACCCATTATTTTTTATTTATTTATTAGATTTTTAATATAACTATATATAAAAATACACCTGTATTTGATGATGACGATATACACTTTTGTCTTTTGATTTAAAAAAGGTATCAAATGACACTCCATGTGAATAAGTAATTACTAATTTTTCTTTTTTACTCCCTCTAGCCCAATATCCAATATAAATGAATTGTTAAGATTTCTAAAATCCAAAATGGCTGAATCTTTTAAAGTTAAAAAATGAATAAGTTTTTTCTTCAAATATCCTTCTTTTTAAAATATTCTCAACGACTTTAAAATCCCCAAAATAATGACTATTTAAGAAAACTTTGAAAATAATAATAAAATAATAATAAATATTTTTTTCTATCTGAACTATTTTGTGTTTGCGTTTCATACCCGAACAATTATAATGACAAAATACATTTCAAATGCTATCAAGTCTTTAAGGCTCAAATTTAAAATTTTCTATTTTTTGTGGTGTTTCTCATGTGCAACAAGAAACTTTATAATAATATTCATTGATATTTGTTGAGAATATAATTAAATAATAAAAGTGTGCTCCCTCTAACAACTTAAGCTTTTAGATGAGATGATCACATACTTCAACATGGTATTAGAGCAGTCAAAGGTCCTAAGATCGAATCTCACCGCCACCCAAATTAAAAAGAATTTCCACGTGCTTGGCCCATGAAAAAAACCCAGGCCCACACATGAAGAGCGTGTTGAAAATATAATTAAATAATGGGAAAATTACGCGTATAAGCAAACATATACTAATTAATTACTTAATATAGCTATAGTTTACTTAATTACAATTCGCGGCTTACTTTTAGCTATAATTACACAGCTCAGCTTTTTAGTTTTGTATAATTAGCGCATTTGTATAATTCACAATTTGTATAATATAATTTGTATAACTATTTGCACTTCTGATGTTTGTAATTGTATAAATTCGTTATTTCGAGTTTATACAAAAATAACTGAATTATACAAATGTACCCGCGAATTATACAAATCCGCGAATTATACAAATGAGACAGCTTAAACTATAGCTACAACCCGTAAATATGCAAACTATTGCTATATATCATAATTACGTTTATTATAGTGGCTATTTGTAAAAGTTCCTCTTAAATAATAAAAGTGTGCTCCCTTCAACAATATTCGATTAAAGCCACGTCTTTGAATTTTGTTAATGTTGATAATTTCTACACGTTCCTTAGGTGTTCAAAATCTCTCAACATCAATAACTAGGCGCCAGCTTTGCCTAAAAATAAATCCCTTCTCTTCACATTGTTTTCTTTCTTTATAATATGATAATTTTAATGGGTGGCATGTACAATATTGAGGGAATCATGGATTTGGGTTTGGATGTTCTTTATTTATTGATATAAAAATGGGGTTTGTTGAATTTTTTGATTGATTAAAGAAAATGGGGTTTCTTGGAAGTTTATTAGGAATTCTTGGTTTTGGAGTTGGAATTTCGATTGGTTTGATTGTGGGGTATTTTTTGTTCATATACTTTGAGCCCAGAGATGTTAAGGTAAAATGCACTGCTTTTAATGTCAAAGATTGAGTTTTTATTTTGTGTTACTGTTTTGGTTTGATCATTATTGGATAGTAATTATTTGATATTTGATGTTGATATGCTTTAGTTGAGCTGAGCACTGCGTATGTTGTTGTTTTGAATGGTGTTTTAGTAGAGATTATTAAGGTAAAAATGCACTGCTTTCAATTGGAAAAGTTTGAGTTTTTATTTTCATTGTTTTGGTTTGATCATAATAGGATAGTAGCTATTTGATGAAATTTCAGCTGGAATGACTGACTTTGTAGTTTTTTTGGTACTGTTCTTTTCTCCTTTATTTTTAGCATGACTTCTGCACTAATGTATTTCTTTCCAATACTTGGTGTTGATATGCTTTACCTGAGCCGACAAGCTATCGGAAACAATGTCTCTACCTTATGTGATTTTTGATTGGTTCTGTTTTTCTGCATATGCTGTTGTCTTGAATGGTGTTTCACTAGAAATTGTTAGCTTTGTTCAGTTATATTAGATGAGTTTTCGATGATGTGATGCTGAAGTAGCTGATTTTGCTAATGTTGGTGCAAAATCATTGGCAAATTCAGGGTCTATAGTCGGTGGATTTGGAATGAGTGTGATATTATTATATGTTCTTCTTTTAGTTTTTTCTTCATATGTACATGTAGTTAGAGGCTGAAGTAATGGGTTCAATTGATCCAGAAGTGAAGCTAGGTCCCCTTTATAATTTGTAGACTGCGAAATAGGTAAAAATATGAACTATTTTTTTATTATATATAAACTGTTGAACCCTTTGACATAAGTGAAAATTTTAGTGAAGAAGAGGCTAAAAGTTGCTACTTTTGAGTCCCCTTGTATAAATTTCTGGCTCCGCCACCGAGTTGAACCTACATAACCCGCCCTGAATCAGCTTATTTCCAGTATTCTTATGTAAAGATGAAGATAGACATGTTGATATGCAATATATAGAATTGAAAGAGATACATTTTGAGCAAATTTCTGCTTCTTTATAAGGTTTAACAAATGCAAACCAACCTATTCGAAAGTGAACTGAACTTCTCAAATGCAAATCTGCAGGATTATCCAGAAAGTTCACCATTTGATGAAATTGAGCCAAACTCGTTAGTTGATCTTCTACCTGAACTTCCCTTATGGGTGATGAATCCAGACTACGAGCGGGTAAGTGTTTGCCCCTTTTTGAATTTAAATTCTTTCATCCTAATATCCCAAGTCAATCTTATCTAGGCAATGCTTCTATTGGTGTGTAGGTTAACTGGTTCAATGAGTTTATAGCTAATATGTGGCCTTATCTTGACAAGGTAATTGCAAATTCTTCACTTTGTATTTCCGACATATCATTTCATGGAAATGGTCTGAAGTATATCAGCATGCCTAAATAGTGTAGCCTGATTTTATTTCCTTTACAGGCAATTTGTGGAATTATTAAAAGCACATCCGAACCTATTTTTGCAGAGTATATCGGAAAATATCAGATAAAATCTATTGAGTTTGAGCAACTTACTCTTGGAACAATTCCTCCTAGATTGCATGGTGAACGTCATTTTTCATCTAGTACATGAAATGTTGTGACAAGCCACCATCTATAAATTGGAAGTTGCTCGTGTTTCATTTGAGCTTGATCAATATTGCAGGTATTAAAGTATACGATTCCAATGAAAAGGAGCTAGTATTTGAGTTCGCGGTCAGATGGGCTGGAAATCCGAATATAGTTGTGGCATTGAAGTTATTATCTCTAAAAATCTCGGCACAGGTAAGACTAGTTTCCCTTATGTTCTTCTTTCGAAGGATAGATTGACATGATCAGCAAACAAAAGTGCTTTGCAATTAACTTTTTTGTAACTTATCTGATTTATGTTATTTCTTTTGATCACTTTAGTAGAGTTCAGCTACAAGGCTATAAGATTAATCAATTTATTGTTTTTAGTGTATCTTTAAGATTAATCAATTTGCTTCAATAAGATGTTATTGTAAGAACAACAAAATAAACATAAAGAATGATTTTTTACTCAACTTTTGGGTAAAATTAATAGTGTAACTCTTGATGATTTTTTTTTTTACTAAGCTTAGCTATATTTATCTTCAGTTGGTAGATTTCCAAGTGGCTGCTACAGCAAGGGCGACACTGAAACCTTTTGTCCCAACCTTCCCATGCTTTTCAAACATAGTAGTATCATTGACAAAGAAGGTACGTAAGCTTGCAAAATATCTGTGGCTTTCAAAGATTCTAATCGTGCTGATTAGTTGAAAATTGCAACGAATAATATGGTAATAACTCTTTATAACTTCTCTAACTAAAGATAACAATCATATATGTAGCCAGAGGTAGACTTTGGGCTAAAAGTAATTGGAGGAGATCTCATGGCAATCCCTGGTTTACACCATTTTGTTCAGGTATGCTTCCTCTTTTACCTAGTGTGTTTCTTAAGTACTAAATTCCATAGGCTAAGCTTGCATTGGATTGAAGTCAGAAGTTCCTTCACTCCTTTTTTTGTTGCAAAGGGACTGGTATCAAGTTTAATCATTTCTGAGAACTTCACCAATTTGATCTGCGATTCCAAGGATAGAATCACAAGATTATTTCTTTGATCCGTGATCATTAGTATGCATCAAAGGAATTTACAGAAAAAATCTTTCAACTTGGCACTGATACAAAAACAATCTGCAATTTGAGTTAATGATGTTATTTCAACAGTACAATTCTTGAAGTAAATAAACAAGCTGGAAGATGTTTGGTTACTAAGAGATGTAAAATGCATTTGAGTCTAATGCAATAATAAGACAGGAAATAGTTAATACCGGACATCATAGAAATGGCCTGGGTGAATTCGTGGCTGCAGATAAATAGTTGTAGAAAATGCGTACCCTGCAATCTTATGCATTGGTTTTGATATGACTGAATTATAGTAGATAAAGTTACTGAATTAGGAAAGCTTATATAAGGGAGTAACATAACATGATTTATCTGCTTAAGAGTTAAGATGTATTGTTCTCGAATGAGTCTGTTATACCAATTTTTCCTTTGTAAACATATAAATATTATGATACCATTGTATCTAAAGTTGGCCATTGTTGTTTACCTACACTCGAAAGTACATAGACTGAATAAAGTTTGCAGCTCTCCCTATAATTCTATGTGTTTCTAGATTCAAACTGACTGTATTACAGACAGGAGTCTTTTATACATTATCCTTCTCAGCTAATTTTATTTGATAATTCATTGGGTGGCAGGAAACTATAAGCAAGCAAGTCGCCAGACTTTACCTCTGGCCACAAACACTTGACATACCAATTCTTGACAGTTCAATGTAAGTTGTTAACAAACAATAATTTACTTGAAATATTGTCAATGGACTAATTCCTGATATCCATTTGCACTTCTGTTATCGTGATACTTGTGCATTGTTGTTATAGTAGCCTAATGCAATTTCTTAGACTTTGGTTTTCACAAAATGTAGTCATCTTCCTTATTCTATTCCTATAAAATTTCTTGTTTTCTTTGTCCAAGTCTTTCGAATTCATGTATTTTACCATTTCTTGTGTACTGCAAAAGTTTCAAATTTTTATTGTTAAAATATGTAACATTCTACAAAGGGCATCCTAAGGGATTTAAAACGTTGTCTACTCCAATTATTAAAATCAATTTTCGGTAAAATTGGTTTCAACGCCAAATTTTATATTGTCTCTACCTATTCTAAAGCTCTAGGCTTCCTCTATGCACTCACCCAATCTAGCTCTAGGCTTCCTCTATGCACTCACCCAATCTAGCTCTAGGCTTCTCTCTTGTGCTCATTGAGTCACTAGCACTGTTCTAGACACACTCTTTAGGCTGTTGAACGAACTCTTTGTTCCGCTCCACTCTTCTGTATGTCGAGCCACATAGATTATGCCTTAAGGTTTGGTTAGATGAAAGTCTTAGAAATATGATGTCTCCTATATCGGATACCTAAACTCATCCAAAGTGGTTTAGCCTTACAGTATCGGGTTGGATGCTCAAATTCTTATCTATTTACTAACATTAGCTTTTGTATTTTTTTTATAGAGGAGCTGTGAAGAAGCCTGTTGGAATACTACACGTGAAGGTTCTGAGAGCACAGAAACTTTTGAACATGGACTTTTTGAGTAAATCAGATCCATATGTTAAACTCAGCTTAGGTGGGGACATGCTTCCAGCAAAGAAGACTACTGTAAAGATGAACAGTCTAGATCCCGTGTGGGATGAGGATTTCAAATTGACCGTTAAGGATCCCGAGGCTCAAGTTCTGCAGCTGCATCTATATGACTGGGAAAAGGTCAGAATCTTGATTTGATAGATCATGGTATTGTGGCACCACATTGGTGTTTCAAACTTTTTACTTTAGAATCAAAGACCATCATAGTACTCCAAAGCTATACATACGTACACTTCTTTGTAGTTTTCTGATGGCTACAATCCTGGTTCTGATTTTCTGTTAAAAAGGAATTGTATTATGTACACCATACATCTCAAATTTCAAAGACCCTCTTTTACTTTCTTGGAGTTTAAGAGTAAAATGGTTGAATATCAACTTGGTGGAGAAGCGTAAGATTTTGAAAACTAGAGAAGTTATTTAAATAGATATAATATCAAAATTGTGTACACGATGAACTATTAAGAACTTCAGTTTGAATCCTTTGAGGTGGTAAAATGCAAAGGTTATGTTTATTTTCAGCTTGATGTTCAAAATTACTCGTCGGTTGTCCATGAGACACAATGGCGATGGCCGATGAGTTATAATGTTTAGTTGACAGTTGAGAGAGACCAAGTTGAGGTGTCTAAATGTGCACTCTCAAAATTGGAGTGCTTACTGTTTGAGTGTTTGTTTATGTGTTACGCCTTTCTAAAAAAAAGATATTGCAACAATCTCCTTAAAGACATGAATCGCTAGAAATACTTTACATGTTGATTTTGATTATTTTTTTCAAGAATAAGAACTAATGTATCCTGATTTTCACTTTGTTTCACAGATTGGGGCACACGACAAGTTGGGAATGCAAGTAGTGCCACTGAAATTGCTCAATCCATATGAGAAGAAAGAACTAACTCTTGATTTGGTCCACAGCTTAAGCCCAAACGACCCTCATAATAAGAAGCCACGAGGCCAACTTATGTTGGAAATGTCCTTCATCCCTTTCCAAGAAGATAGTATAAAGTTTAGTGGCCCTCTTAGTTTTCACGAAAGAAAGGAGAGTATTTCAAGCCTTTCAGATGACATTTCCTTACGTGGAGCAGGTTTGCTTTTGGTTACCGTTATTGCTGCTGAAGATGTAGAAGGGAAGAACCATACCAATCCTTATGCAGTCGTAGTG
This sequence comes from Solanum chiquidenum, assembly GCA_029582725.1. Taxonomy (NCBI): domain Eukaryota; kingdom Viridiplantae; phylum Streptophyta; class Magnoliopsida; order Solanales; family Solanaceae; genus Solanum; species Solanum chiquidenum. The sequence continues at coordinate 48,261 of JAJOOS010004759.1, forward strand.
CTTCGAGGAGAAAAAAAGAAAACTAAGGTGATTCTTACACTCTCATATATACAGTTAACCGTAGAGTCGTATTCATAGTTTAAACGTGATAGTTCAACCTTTAAGATTCAAAATTTAATATTTATGTGTGTGTTTATGTTCAGTTAAAAAAAAACTAGATTCACTTGAACCCATGCTCCGTTCGCCTTTGGTTTACCATCTTATTGCTTCTGTTGCCTTAACCTTTATTTACCGACTACCTGTAGGCAAGGAACAAAACGTGGAATCCAAAATGGGAAGAAGAATTCCAGTTTATGTTGGAAGAAGCTCCATTGAAGGAGCTAATCCATATTGAAGTTAAGAGCAAGAAGAGAAGATTTGGTTTTCGGTCTAAGGTAAACGAACCATGGTCAACAAATGTCCTCAGCTTCCATTACTGCAATTGTTGAATACAAAAACTGATATTTGTTGCATTCTGATTTCCTTTTTCGTCTGTAGGAGTTACTTGGCTATGTCGATATCCAACTGAAGGATGTTATCTTCAATGGACGTATCAACGAGAAGTACCATCTCATCAATTCTAAAGATGGGATTTTACATGTTGACATCAGATGGAAGGTGATCTAACAACTGCAGCCTCCTCTGTATTTCGGAATTATCCATTTTGATATTAATCACATTGAGCTTAAATGAAGAAGCGAGGATTCATATAGCCCACCTAGCTTGTTTGGGACTGAGGCGTAGTTTGGACAGTCTGATCAGAAGTTCTCCTAGTAGTTGTTGTGTTTCTCAAAATCATAGCACAATGCCCAGTTTTTTTTTGGTTTATAAGCCATGAAAAGTAATGCATACAAACATAACATGCACACATAAGCATGTTTATTACTAGTACTTGTATATACCTTTTGTCTTCTCTTGTCATGTATATACTTGTTTGGGTATATCAGTATCAATTCAATAATGAATAAACTACATCTCAAGTTTACTTAGTTGAGGTCGATTATATGAATTCATTGTATCAAATATGGTATATTAAGATTTATTTAATCAAGATACTAAGCATACATTTGACCAAGCTTCTATAAACTAAATTCTAAAAATGTGATTTTTTGTTAGCATTTGATAAACTAAAATCTTGACAAATATTGACCTTTAATTAAATCCATATTGATTCATTTATGACTCTATCTCTTTGCAAATGGCAACTAGAGTTTAAAAACTTGTGGATAATTTGAATTATGAATTTGTATGAAAGTTGTGTGTGTCTATGTGGAGAGGCACAAGCCATAGATCCTTTATTTGAATCAAGTAGAAATATGTGGTCCAAAATGTTGTGTGTTTGGCTTCTTCAAGGCCAATTGATATAGCAAATGAGACAGTTTGCAGCTGTGCCCTTGCAAGTGGCAACTGCCTTTGCTATCTCTTTCATTATTGTGAAACACTAGAAGTTGCATAATCTACAACTGGAACTGTTTTATTCCATTAAGTTGGTACACTGAAAAAAAGGAAGAGAAAAGCTACAAGTTTAATCACTGTATTAAAGTTTGTTGGAGCACAAAAAACATTTAGTTAGTTAGAAGCCAGGAGAACAAGAGGGTACTTTTGAAAAAATAACACAAACAATCTAACAACAGTATATTCAGTGTACGTAGTCGCACAAAATAGGGTCTGAAGAGGGTAGAGTGTTCGCCGATCTTACCCTATCTCATAGGTAGATAAACTATTTCTGATAAACCCTCCGTTCAAAGAAAAATAATCCAAAACAATCTAGAAAAAAGAGTAACGAAAGTGAAAATATAACAAAGTAAGATATTACGATAATTGAAGTGCAAGAACCATACATAATAACAGAAATTGAAGAATTAGAAACTATAGGAGCAATACAATGGCTACTAGAATAAATGGATAACAAGACAAAACACTACTACCTACTACCCTACTCCACGTCCTCGAGAACCTCCTACCTAAGGTCATGTACTCGATAAGTTGATACTATGCCAAATCATGTCTAATTACTTCTCTCTAATACTTCTTCGGCCTACCATACCTCTCATGAAATCATCCATAACCATCATCGCACACCTTCACATTGAGGCATGTGTGCATCACCTCTTCACATGTCCAAACCATTACTACTTTATATTGTGCAATGACTTCAGAAAGAAATTAACATTTAATACACACAGCATCTGCTAGTTCAAGTAAAGTACAATACTAAAGGTCCTCAGACTCTAAAATAGTTTTTTCTAAAAAACCTAACTGCCCCTGCCCAGTGACGAGTTTATACTCTAAATGGTGCACTTAATTAAATGTTGAGTTATTTACCTAGAAAATTAGGGATCAGTCCTCACAATATATCTAACTTCTGCTTTGAAAATACATACATACATACACATATAATTAACCACACATGCATCCAACTTCTGCTCTGAAAATAAATACATACAAATACAATTAGCCACACATACATACAAATAAAGTTACAATATTCAAAATGGTATTCACATGATTTCAGTAAGAATTGTATTTTATATTCGCAAATCGCACGGATACAATATATTTTGCTATGTTTTGAAAGAAAAATATAAAAACTAAGGGGTCGTTTGGTAGAGTGTTTAAAAAATAATAATGCATGCATTAACTTTGTGTATTACTAGTACCTTGTTTGATACTCTTTTCCAACCTATAAGCATTAGTTATACACTCTATTGTATATTAAGGTGTGTATTGCTAATACCATGAATTTCTAGGTATTAGCAATGCAATGGTTTTAATGCATGCATTAACTCAATTAAAGACCCAATTGCCCCTCAATACCCTTTTTTATATCTTTTCCACCATAATAGTGAAGGGTATCTTTGTAAATAATTTTATTTTGAGCAACTTTCACATATAACAAACATAAAAATCATATTTGTATGTTATAGCTATAGTTTGCATAATTGCGCTCCATAGTAAATTTTATGTTTGCTATGAAGCTTTTGATTTGTATAATTCGCTACAAACATTCAATTTTATACAAATTGTTCAGTTTTGTATAAACTCATTTATACATTGTAATTTGTATAATAAGACATGTATTTATATAATTATAAGTGTATAAGACGAAAATATATGTATTTGTATTTGTATATACACTTTTCTCTCGCTTTATACAAACACAAATGCATTTTATACATTTTATACCAAAATGTATAAAATGACTAATTGTATACCAAAAATGGCTAATTGTATACCGAATCAGATGGCAAAAAAAGGGAATGTTTGCTGCGAAATACAATTAAAATAAACTATGACTATATCATTTAATTTGAATTAATAGTTTGCTATTTCATACAATTTTCCTTTTTATTAATGCAAGCATAACTAATACATGCATTGCTAATGCAAGCATATTATTTTATGAAATAACATTCCATGGGTATAATTTACATAATTACATTCCATGGGTATAGTTTAGTTTGTTAGGTAGCTTTAAATTTGTATAAAACGTTTTTGTTTTGTTTTTAATTTATACAATATTTTACTTTTTTTCAATGAATAGTAACAGTAGCGCTAAATACGGTGACAAAAATTTACATAATCCCATGATTTAAGCTAAACGTTCAAAAGTAAATATTTTCCCAAAAAAGAATTTTATAGCGACAATACCAATTTGTTTCCTCGCACGACTTAAGCAACAAATTAATATGAAAATTGTATATAGGACATTCGTGCTTGTTTCATAAAAAATAGCGTGATGTATTTTTTTTAATTTTTTGGTGTAGTCTGTTTGTATATATAATTGTGTAATGTTTGTATATTTTATCATGTTTGTATTTTTTTGTATATATCTATGAAATTGTATAAGTTACTATAATTTTGTATATGTATTATATTTGTATATGTGCATATGAAAATTCTTATTTTTTTTATTGATTAAACTGATTGTATAAAATTTATATGTTAGTTGTATATATGGTAATCGTGAATGATTCGATAAAAAGATGGTGCTGAAATCTGTTTGTATACAAAAGTTGTGTACTGTCTATATACAAAAAATGGTGTTGTATTCTGTTTGTATAAATAGCTCTTTAATGTTTGTATATAATACCATGTTCATATCTTGTGTTTGCACATAAATCTAACTCTCTATACAAAAATGAAGATGAACAATATTTCAATAAAGTGCTATATATAATCACGTATTTTATACAAAACTAAAAATTTGTATAAATAAACTGTATTTGTATTTGTAATTCCTTTGTATAAAAAATATACAATTGTCTCAATCAATATTGTATTTAACTATTACTATACAACTAACACTATACATAACTTCAAATAATTTGTATATAACTAATAGAATATACAAATTACATTATACAATTGTGATTTAGGCATGAAACTGTACTTATAATTCAAGTAACTTTTGTATAATTAACCACATATACAAATAAGTAATTCAAGTAACTTTTGTATAACTAACCAAATATACAAACAAAAATAGGAAAAAAGCTGGGTAGCATGAAATATTTGATATACATATGTCTATATACAAATATGATTTAATCAGAATACTTTATGTATATTTGCACATAAGTAACGATATATACAAATATCTATCTTGAATTTTGTTTTAAGCCAACACCTGATGTTCCTGATGTTCTTCAGGTTTATCCAGATCTAATGAAGCAGCTTCAATGTCCTCTGAATCACTGTTTACAATTTTTCTCATACTTCCTCCTACAACAATTTTAATGCCGCTAGCCTTCGCAATGTTGATGACTTTCTGAATTTCGATTGGGTCATTTTTTTTCTTAGATCTCAATTCTTCAATAGATTTTTCAACTTGAACTTGTTTAGCTTTTGCCACAGATCCTGCATTGACCCCAAAATCTTGAGTTAATCCGATTGAAAACGATGGTGAATTGTCAACAACTTTGACAAAGAATGGCGTACCTCTAGTAATCCTCACAGATGGAGAGGAATCATCCATACTGTTGTTAATCTGCTAAGAAGAACCAATTTTTTAGAAAAAAATTATCAAAAAATACATATACAATTGTTGAAAATGGAAAAAATAGATCCACCATGATTTTGGCGGTTACCTGCGAAAAGTGGAAACACGATTGAGGGGAGAATGTGGAATTTGAAATTCAACTTAGAAGTGGAAGATTGATTTTAGGAGAAAGATATGGAATAAGGATAGGAGAGATAAAAAAAATTGTATAAAATTTTATAGAAAAACAACTGAATGTCTTTGTTGATTCAGTATACAAAGAAGTGGTGGGTCTCAATAATTATGACAAAAAATTGAAATTATATTTACTGACAGTAAATAAATCAAACTATACCCTTATTAACTAATAACTAAGGGATGTTTTCCATCTCATATAATTTTTCCTTACGAATACACTCTATTTAACATTATTTTTATACATTCTATCAAACGACCCTCGTGAAATTTTTGCAAGACAATACACCCAACTTATTGCCTCAAACAAACATGGCCCATGGGCCTTATCCTCTAAAAACAAACCCAAACCCAAAAATCTCCATCATTATGGACCCAAAATATCTCTTCAAACACCACATCTCCTCTTCCCAATAAAATATCCAACATTTCACATTATATATCCCCATATCTATAACACACACCGTCTTCACAATTCTTTTGCTTCAATAAAAACCTTATCTTCAAAATTTTCTTCAACCCCTTCTCCAATGGCTTCTTCTTCTTCTTCCCTCCATTTCCTTTCACTTACACCACAAACACTCCCAAAACCCAATTCCCAAACAACTTCAATTTCCTTCTTTTCACTTCCTCCTTCCTCTTTAAACCTTTCTTTATCCTCTTCTTCAACCCCAAGAAACTTCGAATCTTCTCGTTTTGTTCGTAAAGTAACCCTTTCTGATTTTGACCAAATTGAGGAAGTTGAGGCTGGTGATGATGATGAGGAGGGGGGTTTGAGTGATGAAGGTGCTTCATATGAAGAGCGTAATGCCAATCCTGACCTTAAAATCTTTGTTGGTAATTTGCCTTTCAGTGTTGACAGTGCGTCTCTTGCTGAGCTTTTTGAGCGTGCTGGAGATGTTGAAATGGTTGAGGTAATTAAAAGATTCAATCTTTTTTTGTGGGGTTTAGTTGTTTTGGTAATTTGAGGTTTTGTTTGATATGGTTGAGGTAATAAAAAAATTGAATCTTTGCAAACCTAAAAGTAATAGAATTTGCCTTTTGGGTCGAGCTCGTCCCACGGAGCTTGCATTGTTTGCGAGCTATTGGATAGGAGTGGGGTTTACCTTGTGTGCATCCAAAGGTAGCTGCACTGAGTTCCCTTGTTATAAAAAAAAGTAGTGAAATTGAAGTGTTTATTAAACTTTGCTGCTTGTAAATTGTAATACATTGTTATGGGAGAAAGATTTAATCTTATTTGTGGGGTTTATGTGTTTATATAGTTTTGAGGGATTGTTTGGCTATGATTAAGTGAGAACCCTTGTGAAGTTTGAATCTTTAAGGTCTCTGTGCAAATCATAAAAGTAGTAAAATTGAGGTGGATATCTCTGAGTAGATAAGATGTTCACAAAATTCAACATGTTAATAGAGCAATGAATGATTAATTGTTTTTGAGTAGGCTTCTTGTTTAGATGATTTGAAGTTTTGTTTGGCTATGTTTAAATAACTAACCTTGTGCATTTGATTCTTTATGGTTTGTGCTAACCTAAAAGTAGTAAAGGGGCTATTTCTGACAGTTTAATCTGTTAGATAAGATGTTCCCACAATTCAACATATTATCAGAGCAATCCCATACATGAGGGGATATATAGCATATCTAAGAGTAGCAAGTAAATGTGTCTTATCCTAACAACTTAAACTTTAAGATGAGGCTTTTTATACTATTCAACAAGGTTTTTACTGGATAAGTTTATTTATGCCTTACCAATCCTTTGGGGTTGCTCAAATGGTTTGGCTTGGGACTTCCCTAATGGAGGTCTCAAGTTCGAAACCCCTTGCCTGCGTCAGTTGGGTTGGCCCTCTGGGGTGAGCTAGTTGCACAAGGTTTGCCTAGTGCGGTTTACCCCTCGTGTGTGGTTTGCAAGCTATGGCAAAGGAGTGTGGTTCCTTTGTCATATAGAAGAAATTTTTATTTATGCCATAAGGTGTTATAGAAGGAAATTGTTCCAGCTTCTTGATTTTTTGGTGTACAGTTAGGATATTAAGGATTTGATGGTAGGCTAATGGACTTGTTAAATTGAAATTCCGCTTGGCAATGTTTGAATAGACAACCATGTTGAGCATTTAAGGTTTTGTTATTGAAATAATCTTATTGTGTGACTTTAGCATAAATGGTCGTTGTTTTCAATCTTGATTGGGAGAGTGAGGATGTGAAGAATTGGATAAGAGATTTAAATGGACTTACTGGAGCTGCTAACTTTTGCAGGTTATCTATGACAAGCTTACAGGAAGAAGCAGAGGTTTTGGCTTTGTGACAATGTCCTCCAAAGAGGCAGTTGAAGCTGCCTGTCAACAATTTAATGGCTATGTAAAGTCTTTTGCTTTGTTGTCTTTTCTTGGTTATTATGCTCTAACGTGTGTGTCCAATTATATCCCTTAAGTCCTGAATTCCGGTGTTCTTGGATATCTTAATTTATTTTTGGAATTCAACTGTTCTGTTCAGCTTACAATTTTTGAAATGGTTTAACGGAAGACCAGCACTCCCTTTTAATATTAACATATTTTGCAAAGTGCCATACTGCAGATTTCAATACTAATTTTGATGATGAAATGTTCCCCCCAAAAATATAAAAATTGCTGATAAAAGTGATTTCAGCTCTCATTCTCAACCATCATTTTGTGGAACCTAAAACGCTTGTTGTTAGTAATACTGTCTTTATGTTTCTTTGCTGAAATTCAACACTAAGCATATTTGATTCTTTTGGCAGGAAATTGACGGGAGGGCACTGAGGGTGAATTCTGGGCCAGCACCACCCAAAAGGGAGAATTCTTTCGGGGGCGATTCTTCTTACCAGGGAGGCAGGGGTGGAGGGAGTATGGACAGCTCCAACAGAGTCTACGTAGGAAACCTTGCATGGAGTGTTGACCAACAACAACTTGAGACCTTGTTCAGTGAGCAAGGAAAGGTTGTGGATGCCAAAGTAGTCTATGATAGAGATAGCGGTAGATCAAGGGGCTTTGGATTTGTAACATACAGTTCCGCTAAGGAGGTCAACGATGCAATTGAAAGCTTGGATGGTGTTGTAAGTCATTCTTGCTCAGCGAAATTATGCATCTTTCTTTATGTTCTGTATGTGCATGTGTCTTCACACGTTGGTCTCATTTTCCATTCAGGCTGGTTTTGTACCGGCTTAACATTCACATGTATTAGTCTATTGTAATCCCCCCCCCCACAACCCCCACGTAGATGATATCTGTCATCACTACAACAAAAACAACTTTTAGCGTGAATAAATATACACATTAAACAAAGAGTGCTAAAGCCTTTACCGGCATTAGTTTATTGTCATTGGATCCAATGTCGTTATAAACTTTAGAGATACTTACAAAGAGTGCTAATTGCCGCTAAAAATATATGTTTAGCGGCAATTAAGCTATTGCCGCTAAAGATCATTTTTGGTGTAGTGCATGCTACTTAATGTTATGTGATTTGCATGGTTTAGAGTGTTGGATCAGTTTTACCCACAATATGTCTTCTAAATGACGATGTAGATATGCATGATTATATAGTTATCAAGCGTGGGTTTCAATCTTCTAGATATTTTTCCCTTTGACTTGTCTGCGTTTGTAGATATGTAATATACCGTCGATCTAGTCTGGTATAATGTTATTTATGAATCTGTTTTGCATTCTTTTCTACAAACTTCTATATGATTTTCTTCTAGTAAAATGAGCTTTTAGTCATACTTATAATTACTACTGCTTTGTTGATCGTGCTTTTGATTGTTTTTCCACGTTAAACTTTGTGGTGTAGGACCTAGGTGGCAGGGCCATCCGTGTAAGTCCTGCTGAAGCTCGTCCACCGAGACGTCAATTCTGAAGATTGTAGCCAACATCTTTTTGACCGAGAAAAGGCTTCAGGTTAACAACTCGTGTGCTCTCTTTTTCTGGGCTGTTTCTTGAGACTTCACATCTTGAAATTCATCAATATATCTATGTTCAATTGTCATGCGATTAGCAAGCCAAGTGAATATAAGTTTCAAAAGTCGAACCAAAATATATGCTTCTGTTTATAAAAGTGAATAATTTACATGGCAGGGTCCAGGAGATGACGATAGTTGCAGAAATGAATGAGTTATTAACTTTGCAACAGCTATCTTAAACTTGCGCGGACAAACTACTCTCTACTTCTGGACTAACTAGAGCTCTCAAGTAAATTAGTTTTCGTAATGTATGTTCTGAAATTGCCTCAAGAAAAAATTCTGATCTTGTAATATGATTCTATCCATCACTTGTTGACAGACAAGACAATGAAAAAGTTTGATACTCTTCGAAAATGTATCTTAGCGAAGCATCCTTGTTCTACAAATGAATTAGATAGAATTGTGTGTTTATTGTGCCTATGCCTCTACAACTATCCCCTTAAGCCCTGGAGTGATGCTCAAAACACGTTGAGTGCTTTGCCTCACTTAATATGTGCTTTAGTATTGTCATCAAGGCTCTAAGACATACTTTTCTTTGTGAATGGGCATTTCTAGAAGAGGCGAGATTTCACTTTATCTTAAAAACAGTTAATTTGTTCGTATAATTGTTATTCATGCTTATAAGTATTAGTTTTTGACAAAACCATGTATATATATATTTGTATGTTTTCACCGGTGGTAGTCTGAGAACAACACTATACTGCTAAAAAATGTAACTTGCCATTTTGGATCTACCATAAGCGCTTAAATTGACAAAAGATAAATCTTAATGGTGACTGATGAAATAGTCGAAATATGCACAAGTTGAGTCGTATTCTTAGTGATTCACAATTAAAGTGATTTGTAGTAACTTATAGTAGTTGATTTTGTATTGAAATTCCAGTGAAGCAAATTAAACATGTTAAAGATAAAGAACAGAACAATACTTGCTAATCTATTTTCATAATATTCTGCACAAAAACAGAAAAGAAAAAAAGATATAAAACTTTAATCTCTATGCTCTTGAAGCTGCAGCCCCTATTTCTTTCTTAGAATCAACATGTTGAATCTTGAGAGATAACAGCACAAGCTTTTGAAGAATCAACAACTAATAGTCCTGTTTGAGTACTGTCTTGTAAATTCTCAACGCGTAAACCTCCACAAGACACCTCAACTTCGCGACAACTTGTATGAGAAGGTGATTTACGATCACTCATTTGAATTTTCCCACTCAGACTAACAGAAAATCTTGTAGTCTGACCAGACGCAAAGTCACCAGCAATAGATGTACCAATCCAATATTCATATGCCTCAGGTAAAGCTGCAAACGTTGAATCGATTAAGCTTTGATCTTTTGCATGTTGATGGAGTTTATCAAACACATTGCCACTCCAAAGAAGGGTGTCAGTATAGGATATGTTTACCTTGAAATCGTTGTAATAGAAATCATAATTGTTGTTAGGATTTTGAACTGAGAAAGTGAGATTCCAATTGTCTGGATTATACATTATCAAAGGATGAACATAACGAGTCAATACAGAAAAGGAAGTTGATGACACTGCTTCTATTTTGAATTTGGGATC